>MU004296.1:0-207494 GCA_010405375.1 Lophiostoma macrostomum CBS 122681
GAATCTAATTTTTATACTTAGAGTACTATAATACTAGTAAAAAATCTTAAAATATTAATACTACTTCTATCTAAATTATTAAAAAAAGGTTCTAAGATATAACTCTTCTATAGCAATCTTAAAAGGTATATTAAAATCTACCTACTAGTAGTAGAGATAACTTATAGTAGAGTAAGTAGGACTTCTATTATAGCCTTATTATAAGAATACTAAATATTTATAAAACTCTATATATTTTTATCTACTACTATATTTACCTATATTATATATAACTCTATTACTACTAAATCTTATACCTATAATATTAGAAATATTCTTTAGAATTACTAGAACTACTTTATTTAATAGTATAAGTTAGAAATTAACTAAAAGTTTAATAGCTTTTCTATAAGTAGAAGTTTCTATATACCTAGAGCTTTAATACCTTAAATAACTACTTAATTAGATTAAAGTTAGGGCTATATAGAGGCAAGTAGTAAAGTAGTACTTCTATATTCTAGTATATCTCTTTAATATACTCTAACTTATAGATAGATATATTATCTATAATAATAATAGATCTTAGTACTAGCTAATAATTATAGTAAGGAAGGACCTAATTCTCTAGAAAGTTCTCTACTATCTTCTATATAAATAAGCCTTACTCTATATTATAGGTAAGGTATCTATCTATAGTTAAAGCTAGAAGAATAGACTATTTCTCTATCCTAATAATTAAGTATATAGTAACTACTTCTTCTTCTAATAGTATCTATTCTTGTTTTCTATCTCCTATATACTTATTAGTAGTAGACTTATTAATTATAATAATCTAATCTACCCTCTATAATCTAGTCCTATTCTACTATATTTAATAGAGGGTAGTATTTCTCTCTATAGTATATTTACTAACTACCTTTTAAGATTACTTAGCTTTCCTTAGATAATTATAGATTGTTACTCTATAATAGAGCACTCTAAACTTATCTAGAAGCTAATCCTATAGCTTATCTAGATAGGCCTATAGCTTACTATAGAGATACCTAAGCAGTGCCTTATAAAGCGTTAGTATAGCTCTATAAGATCTTATAATACTTACCTCCTTCTAATACTGCAATAGCTTTACTAGGTAGCCTATTTTAATACTCCTTAGCGTGTATAGCTACCTATAGATCTTATAGTTAATGTTAAAGGCCCTCTATATTTTAGAATCTACGCTAGTAAGCTTATAGATCTCCCACTATAATTAACCCTCTATATAGAGAACGTGTACCCTTTAGATTAACTCTAGCAATATTTTCTTGCCTATATTATTAATATATTTTAACGCGTTAGCTAGATCTACTAGGATAACTATATAGTGGGGCAGCTAACTAATGAATTAGGCCTGACTAACTAGTGCGGGAGGACGTTTATGAAACCACCGATAGTCATCGACTGGCCAGAGATGGATCAATTCATTCAATTGCATATTCAATCGCTGTTCCGTGGGGAACTACCAACTGTTACCGATCAGATGTCGAGTCGCTTTCTCCTGGCTGCAGGCGCGTCAGCCCAAGCCCTTGGGCACATGAAACGCTTGCATCACAGCGGACGACGAGTCTCGAACGTCATTCGCAGCAAGAAGAAGAAGAACAAGGGTTGTGATCAAGATCGACCGGGTCCGTGGGAACTGCTTCCTGACAACATGACGCAGATCTTGCGTGACTATTTCCACGAGAAAGAGACTTGGCGCCGGAGCGTATACCGCATGGATGGAGAGCTGCAGAGTCAAGCTAAGAGCAAGCGGCCGGAATCCTACATCGATGACTGCGGCGTGATTCAATTTCTCAAGGAGCTAGAGAAGACACTTCCAGCTCTCATCGGGCGTCTCTCTTTCGACTACTTCTCCTTGACTGCAGTCTGCGATACGTTGTTGGCGAGGATAGACATCGCTTTGGCACAACAGTACACGGATGGCCGGAAGTGCATGACACAGGCTCATGAATGCGCCGACAATCCGGACTGCACCTGCAAGCCCGGACAGAAAAGCTTCACAATTGTCAATACTCTTCTGGAGGAAATGTTCGAGCACGATTGGACTAAGGCGCATTCCCGTAAGGGGTCGCCACCGGTACCTACTCCGATGACGGATATTGTCGTTGAGGTCTGGAATGAGTATGGGTTGGAGTATGAGGCCCTGAAGGACAAGATTTGCCTATGCAGGAATCCGGTTTGTACGCGTTAAGAATCAACGCATTCACAGTAGTGAGGGAGCGTGATGCAATGGAAGTGGGACTTTGGGGAGTTCAGACACGATATGGATGGCATTCCAATCATATAGACCCCACTATTTATCCCCTAGTATGAACCAATGTCATTCTAGATCTACAGATGACTGCTACTACAGCAAAGACAACAACCTGATATATTCTACTTTCTTCTCCCTAGACAAGAAAACATATGTATGACTCCATTCCATGTCCAACCATACTCCGCTGACTTGACGAACGAATATGGTGAGCTCACAATACTTCTCGTTCCATTATCCTCGTTCTCTTTCCTTTCCACTCTCCCATCAACATATTCCTCGCTATCACCACCAACATAACATGCAATCATGAACGCCATGACCTCGTCCACATTCTTCAACGTACTCACTGCGCCAAAGCTAACTCTTACAATGCCAAGAGGACCATACTTGATATCACTGTCTTCTCCACACTTGAACCCATTCAAGTACAGTTCTTCCAAATCATCGGTGCTAAGTCCGAGCGCATGTGCAGTCCCTGCAGGATTGCACACGCTCCCAGTACGAATATATATCTTCCTCTTCAACGCATCTTCGCCAACCTGGGAGCTACCCACCCAACTGCCATCAGCTTTGCGGATATTGAACGCAATTGTAGCCCCCTGCGTTTTCGTATCCCCATACGTTGATTTCGGATCCTTGTAAATCTCGCACACTGGCCTTCCATTAGCATGTCTCAATGCAGCCAGCTTCTCATACAAACACCTCGCCAGCCACCCTGTATGCTTAGCCACACTCTCCATCCCACCAAACAGCTCGTGATGTGTGTCAATCGCGATGCCCAGGGCGACGATGCTATGCGTCGGACTCGTCCCATCCTCCAATCTCTCACAGAGTCGTCCTTTTTTACGTGCAACCCAAGGTTTTTCGCCCTCACAGGTAATCATATCCGTTGTACCACCTCCGAAATAGCGGCGGTTGTTGAAGATGTGGGCTGCGTCTTTGCGCACAACGAGGGCGCCGAGGTTCGGGAAGCCGAAGATCTTGTAGAAGGATAGGACAGTAAAGTGTGGAGCGTAAGAGGGGTCGCTGAGGTCGAGTGTACTGGTACTGACGTAGGCACTGGCGTCGAGCAGGCTGTAAGTGTTACTATGGGCGGGGTTTCTGCGTAGAGAACTAGGCCAGGACAGGGAAAGGCGGCGACCGTTCATGTTGGACTGTGCTGGGTAGGCGAATAGTGTCGTGCGGATCTCTTGTCTCTTCTCGTCCAACTGGAATCCGTTGTTGATCCATTCGAGCGTCTCATCGTCAGACACGAGGCAGTGAGCTGTGGTGGCAAGCTCGCGTACACCGACGATACTTGTATGGGAATCTCGATGGTAGTAGTAGTCGAATCCCTCCGGTATACCTGCAAAAGCATCTGTGACTAGCTTGATGCCCGCTGTGGCATTACATACGAAGACGACCTCGAAATGGTCAGGGCTCGCGTTGAAAAGTTGTAGAACCTTCAGTCTTGTTTCTTCGGTCTTGCGATAGGACAGATTCGGGTCCGCAGTTGCGGAGGAGTGGGAATTTGGAAGCAGATCGGCCTGTAATGTCTTCGTAAACTTCTGAACGAGAGTTGCTGAAGGCGGTGGTGTTCCCGCATGATCAAGATACGTAATGCCTCGAACTGGGTTAGCCAAACTACTTAAGTAAGGAAGTGAACAGAATTGCTTGGGAAACTCACCTCTTAGCATTCGATAATCTTTTATTCTTATTCTTTCTATCTTCTTATTGTACAAGGTCTGTTGTCTAGTATTGCAAGTGGCATCTCGGGAGCTGCGCTGCGGCGCAGCATCCTCTCCCGGTGTTGGAGAACCGCTGACCGGGTCGCTCTGTGGGTCCTTGCTGAGGATGACCATGGTTCCGGGCTCAGTTTCGAGAGACACTCAGCGTCAGGTGCCGCGTATGTAAGCTGAACAAGACAAGAAGATCTAGAGACAAATTCGAGACGATGAACAGAGCGTGTACGCTCACAGCAACGCCGCATCTCAACGCGCGCCTTTCATACTGATGAGAAGCCATGATGGGGTGGCTGACTGACGCCCCAGAAGCTAGTTCATGAACGCCGCTCTCGCGTTCAGCGACCATGCGACGTCCGGTCAGGACTCACTAGTATGCGTGGGGCGAACGCTTGACCCCTGCCATTTGTGAATTCGATGGTACTTGGGCGACACGTCCGACGATGATGGCCTTTGGTATACTGTGAATTTGATGTTATTGGCCCGCGTGACCTGATCGCCATTCAATAGAAGCAATGTTCGCGACAACACTTTTCTCATTGGTCGGGGTCCACGGTTTGCTCAGCAGCAGGCGTCGGCTGTATCCGGTCTTCGGCGAGGAATTCGGTGTGTGTTGCTGACGAAAGGCTGTATCCGGATCGTGCCTCAAGAGTCGCAGTCTAAATTGGGCGATCTGGTGATGTGATGTCTAGAGATGATTCAGCACTTGGGCGCTCCCCTGAGCAAAGTTGGGCTTGTGTTACGTGTAGTTACAGATAGATGATGCTTAGTAGGGGCCATGTTGTGATCTACTCTGTAGCATGACTACATATACCGCGGATCTGACTACCCTTGAGTACTTGGTAAGAATGCCTTGCTGCTGTACGACCCATCGCCACGAGACTCCCGGTGATCACGATAATTTTTCCATGTCCTCGAGAGGCGTGGGCGTGCCAGCACCGCCGAGGCATAGAAGCGCCCATGAGGCGTAGCCCACTTGCACACATGATGAGGATAGTGAGGATGATGGGGTGGTCAGACGGATTCTCATCCTCGCTTATGCTTACCCTGCTGTAAGCCAACCCAGGTTGCGGGGCCACTTGCGAACCAATGGATCCGTCGTCCCTGTGATTCAAATCATGATGAGCGCAGCAATGAAAAAGGTGAATAGTAATTACACATTCACGGCATCTGTTGTGGAAGCTCCCTTGAACTCGAGCATATTTATAATCATGATGGTAACGTGAAATTGAGTTCCCTTCGTCCGCACAAGTGTGAAATAACCTAGCATTCTGTATGGTGGATTTCTTATATGTCGGCATGTGCGCTTGCATATGCGGGTACCGATACGTCGTCACCTACGTTGTACACATTGGTGTTCCTCGTCTGCTTCCACCATAGTGTTACTTATTAATTGCAATGGGTCACAACGAGAGGGCAAGCATCTCACAATACACATAGTGAATGATCCATGTCGTTGGGGTTCTGCCTAGAAGATGTTTGTAGACTTCATCTACTTTTCAATACCACACTCCAGAACTGGATGCCCGAGTGAACTTTCCCATCTTGATAGTCCTTCTGCCTCGCCTTCCTCCACTTTTGCATACGTATGTCCCTCAGCATGCCATTTTCCACGTCATTGTTGATGAAATCTTAGTGAGCTCCTCTCTCTTATCCTAGGGCTTCCTGTTATTATCATAGCGATCATCGTGTCCAAAAGTGCCGAAGCTGTACTTGATGTGTTCAGGAAGAGACGCAGGTGGCCCAGTAGGTGGACCACAGGCACCCGCAGTAGTGTACCCGTGAATCTGGAATGTTAGAGACGAACAGAGTCGAAGCTAGTGAATACATACCTGCTAACACCCCAAACGCAGACCCAATGAATCCACCATCGATATCAGTTGTATCGCTCTCCGACCCTTTGGCTTTCTAATGGTCAGTGATAAACGGAGTGGGCGTGAATACCTGCATACCTGAGGGAAAGGTGGTGGCGCAACAACACGCACTTGTGAAACTTGTGCTTCCGGTTTCGTATCCTTTTCCACGAGCACTTCATCATCTTCATCATCTTGGTCCTCTTCATCCTCCTCATTCTCGATAATCTCCCAGATACTGCCAGGGATGTTCAGCTCTGCTGCGATGACATTGCTCGCCTCTTCCAGTCTCTTGAGTGTGATATTTCCCCCAACCTCCGAAAAGAAGGGAATGTACCCACAAGCCACATGGTAGTAGACTAGGAGTGCTTTGACTTGATCGTTCTAACCCTTTTCACCCACTCGTTGCACTGTTGCATACGGGTACGTGAAGTTTATGTCCATAATCCTGGGCCGGGATAGGTAGTTGTCGTGTCGCGGGTCCTCATAATACCTGACACGGCTCTCAGGCTTCACTAGAGCGTGTACCTTGGTGCACGCAAGATCGCCTTCACCAAGGGAGCCGACATAAAGCTTCTTCTCGATCTTGTAATTTTTTGTAGGCCCCCGTCTATTGTCGATAATTGCGCCAATGTCCAAAAATTGTTTGGCGATACAATCGGGCTCTGGCAGAAAACGGAACGCATTCGGGAAATGACGTTTAGCATATGCGCGGACTTCGGATGCGGTGTATCGACCCATCTCGAATAGGCAGATGCGTGGTCGTGGCGCGAGCGGGTGAGCGGTGCATGCGACGTGGAGTTGAATGCAAATAGAGATGGAGTGAGGTAGAAGCGGTAGCGCGTTCCGTGCCAGTGGTAGGTCACATCAGAAATATCTTCCACTCTCGTGAAAGATTTTCACTCGACTTGGCCCTTTCACCCATCTCCGCACTGACCATGCATTTCCGCTGATCTCTATGATGTTAGGAAGAACTTTTTGGATAGAATAGAATGGAGATAGAAAAGTGCTTTCTTACCTAGGTAGTCAAAATAGCAGTGGGGGCAACTCGAATGAATCGCGGGTCGAAGGCGATCCAGCCGTTCTGCCGTTGCATCATCTCAATCCGCTTCCTGTCACTTTCACAAGAAGTTAGCAACGTAATTCTAATAATTATATTGTGGAGTGCAGAAGGACAGTTTATTGCGTTTGATATGCCAACCGTGGAAGCCTGCTCACAACCGTGAGACGTATGCAAGTTCCAAATTTGAAGATGACTTACGATTCCGGTACAGGAACGCATGATCCTTGGATGATTCAGAGGAGCACTGTCGGAATAGCCGCAGAGAGAACCATTCCAGGCATGATGTGAGATGTGCTCCAATGCCGGACTTCAAGTTCTCGCGCAGAAGAGAGAAAAAAGCGTTTTGGACAGATTGACTGAGCCTCGGAGTTACTCAAGAGGGATTCAGCAGATGAGCTACTTATCAAGATGTACCGGTGGGAGTAAGCTTCATGGCGAGCATTGACCGCATGACCGGTGAAATCCGAATGTGAATTTCTGGTAATACAAGACTGATTGCGAGGGGCGGTGTTCACGTGTACAGAGGAATGGGATCATGCAAATCGGCAACGGTATTCAGATGCGATAACTGGGGATGCAGAGAACCTAGACTGAATTCCTGCATGCTCTACAAGTAAAGTGCTCAAGCGTGAGTGAGAGCCCAGCGCCACAGCGCTGGGGGCAAGAAAGGAAGTTGTCAGCATACTTCTTCCATGGGTCTTTATAAACTATATATATACAATGAGTGTCTAAAGTGTCAAATCTACTTCAAGGCCTCTTGGTCTAGTGCGTGTCACATGGGCTCGGTTGAATTGTTGTAGAAGGTTGTGGGTTCGAAGCTGGCTTCGACCACAAACATGATCTTATAGCCTCTAGCAATGACTGGTTCTGTTGGAGTGGGGTAATGACTCGCTCTACCCCTTGCTATATGATTGTGTTTAACACGACCTTTTTTTTTTTTTTTTTTTTGCATGTTTGGGCAGTTAGTAAAACAGAGCCGTGTCAATACTGCATGAGGGTGGACGAAGGACTGGAGATGTGGTGCTTGCAAGATTCTTGTTCTCAGAGCCTTGGCAGCTTCTGGATCGAACAATCGCGTGAGTTGTTCTGAGACCTGGTCCATCCCGAAGGACTCTGGACCTGACACAGCTTTCATGACCTCCTGTTCATGAAATACCATACATTCAGCCGCATGAAACAAAGGCGGGGACCACATTCAACTTACCATCTCTAACCTGAGTTAATTCAAGTACTGGCACAGGAAAACATATTCTTCTACCCAAATCAGATATGCCTTGACCAATTGGGACTATTTGTGAGAATCTCATGGGTGAGTTGGTTGTGGGATGTCGTTGAGATTTTGGTTCACAGCGCTGATTTGGCATCTAAAGACCCCCAGTGTGCACCCAGTCCGCTGATAGAATAGCTCCATTGGTCGGGTACTGTCGAGACAGGCTTTCAGGAGCTCTTTATCATCACCTGGAGTAGGCCTAATCGTCTTTAATGCTGCCTGGCCGGTCGTGGCACCTGTTCTGCGAAATTCTATCGGTTGCTGGCCTTCCTACATTTGCGAGGGGTTCGTCTTGTCGTAGAACTCTTCAACGAGAGCATCGTGTGAATGCACAAGGTGCAGCTTTGAAGTTGGAGTGGTGCTCGCCAATTCTTTCTCCAATTGATTGATAAGAAACTGCTTTTGATTTATGACGATGGTGAAGGTGAGCAAGTCACATTTGTCGTCAATGTACTCACGGAAGGTGTCAAACGACTGCCATTCGATGGAAGTGAAAGTTTTGAAGTCAGGATAGAATCTGAATGAAGAAGTCATCTTCAAGGCCCCCATCTACTTTATATACCATCTTGGGACCAGGAGTACCTTCAGCGGCATCTCTTGGTTTACGGCTCGGATCATTTCCTTCCTCATCATCTACAATATCGTCAATCTCTAATTCGTCGATACCCATTTTCAAACCTGTCCATAGGTTCTATAGATGCTTTTTGTTAACGTTTGAGAGAGACGTGGGTTTCTGAAAGCAACCTGCAGTAGCAAATGGTTTAGATCATTTCTCAATACGGCTATGAAATGCCGATGTTTTGATTAGACTAGAGAGTCGCGAGATACGACTTCTCAGGACCAAAAAAGGAACGGAAAGAATTTGGCTTGCATGATCAACATTCCAAGATGGTCTGCGTACCGCAGCAACGTAACCTCACGACCAGACCTGATTCTGACATTATTCTAGGGTATCGGACTGATCATATTCGATGGCCGGGCTTTACCTATACCTTGGTGCCCAGTCTCATCTCTAGCTGAACAGCTATCAAACACGAAATGCTTCGTACACTGGAGACCTTATCAAGGACCGTCATGAATGGAACATCGACTTCGAAGATGCGGAAGATGAACGTTCTAAACTCAGAGGCGAGCATGGAGTCCAAGCCATATTCTCCCAGTGCCTTTTCGACTTGTAGCTTCTCCACGGGAAGCAGAATCAGGTTCGACATCTTTCTACAGACAATGTTGGTGACGGCATCCAATAGCGTTGTAGTTGACTCGTTTTGTAGAGCCTTCCCAACTTCTTCGGGCAGTTGATGAGTGTTCCATTCGATGATAGCGTCGCTCTTCTGAGCATCACGAGCAAACGCAGCCGTATACACCCCGGCACGAGGGTCTGAGAGAACGAAAAGGTCTCCTTCAAAACCGAGCTCGCGTTGCTCTTGTAGACCGATGAATTCGATGCCGGTCAGAAGATGACTTGTCGACAACTTATCGTATCGTATTTGTAAATTCTCCGTGACGCGACTGATTAAGGCTCAGCGTAGCCAACCGTCAGTAACTGCTTACTGCATGAGGGGTATCGAACAGTAACTAACCGAGGAGTCAGCAGTTACGTACTGTCCATATACTGTCAGTAAAGCTCAGTTACTACAGTATTACTACAGTAATATACTATATATAGATTAGACAGGGGCTAGACAGGGGTTAGACAGGGGGTTTTATTGGTTAATACTTCTTGGCAGTTACTGTCAGTAACCGGTTAAATGGGCAGTATCATACTTCTCGTTTAACCGGTTAGTATGAAACTACAGTTACTGTCAGAAATACTGACGCTTGGCTACGCTGTTAAGGCTTGATCCATGATCTGTAGAAATTCGTTCTCGTCGATGGAATGCACGCCTCGCCGTTTCATTAGCTTTTCGATCTCCTTATGTTCATGCAAGTATCCAACCTCCGATATGGATCCAAAACCGATAGATATTGCAGGGAGGCCCAACGAAGTTCGATACCTGGCGAAGGCATCAAGAAAAGCATTCGAGGCGCAGTAGTTGCTCTCTGTGGCTACTCCAACGGTACCGCAGATCGAGGAAGTCATGAGAAAAAACTCAAGTTCGCTGTCTCTTCGCTCTTTTCTCAATGCGTTGTGCAGGTTCCACGTCCCCTGCACTTTCGAACGGATGCTGTCTGCCCAGTTCTCTCCCGACATACTGGCCCACAGAGCGTGAACAGTCAACGAAACGACCACTTCTACTTAGAAATGTGCAGTCAACTCGCTTTCCCGCGCCTGAGGACTCTGACGCGATCCGCAATCTCACCCTGCTAAGATGGCTCCCAGAAGTAAAAGCACACGGCAACCGAGCTTGATCGCCCTCAACACGATTATGGTCTGTATAGCTCTTCTGGCTATCATCTTACGCTTTTGGTCAAATTATCTGGCTCCTAGACACCATTTCGGCTGGGATGACCTTTGTGCTTTGCTGGCACTGGTGAGTTCTCTTCTCGAGAAACGTTTTTGTTGATGCTGATATTGTTTTGCAGCCGTTTATCATCGCCGAGTCCCGTCTCATTTTCTGGTGGATTCACCTGGGATTAGGCCGCCATGCGACTACTGTACCCATGAATGTTCTCTTACTCGGACCGAAGATAACCTTCATCGCGCAAATACTTTCCGCTTTCTTCATTGCTCTCCCTAAGTTTTGCGTACTCTTCTTCTACAATCGTATGTTTGGGAAGACCTCGAATGCGTTGCGAAACGGGCTGTGGATTGTCGGAGTACTCAATGGGTTGTGGGCCCTGGCATTCTGCATCTCGGCCTCCTTCGAATGCATACCTATTGAAGCTTTGTGGGACCCTGTCATCCTGGCCAACGGTGCTCGATGTTATGATCAGTGGAAATGGTTCCTTGCATTTGCGATTCCAAGCACGACGATCGACCTGACGATACTCTTGATGCCTCTGCCTATACTCTGGAAGCTACAGGCTCCTTGGACAAAGCGAATAGGGGTATCTGGGCTTTTCGTTTGCGGATACTGGTAAGTAGTAACGAGACCCTTGAGCTCTTCTCGAGAACACTTCCAGCAAACCTGACTGATCTTTCAAGTGTCATCATCGTATCCATCGGCCGCATAATAGCACTCGATCAAGCAGGTCCAGGCTTGTGGGAAGATCCGACGTGGTCCACGGTGCCTTACGTACTGTGGGTGCAGAGCCAGGGACCCATCTCGCTCATGTCCGTTTGCATTCCGAATATCGTCTATTTGATAAAGCATGCCCACACTCATGGTTGGATGGGAATGACAAAGCCAGCACATGCTTTGACAGTTGCTTCTCGAACGCCGATATCGGCTCGCTCGAATGAAGCACCGAAACCAGGCAAGTTCATACGACTAGAGCCGTACACAGCAAAAGGAACAGGAAGTGAAACAGTTGGCCCGTAAGGTTCTGCTCCCAGCTGGGTTCCACCAAAAGTACTTTTGGCCTGACGGCCAATTGAACCTGGCTAGTGAGGTGAGCCAACGGGAGAGTGGAGAGTTGATAGTGTCCACGAAAGATTGAAAATAAGTACATGCCGGGTTACTCAATGTATACTTGAACAGTCGATACTTGCGAGCCTGGTGATAATGGCAGACCTTTTCCGGTCTACTGAATCTTCATTCTGCGATAGGTTCCGTGAAAGCGGCATTGGCCAGTTGCAAAGAAGACCCTCCATCGACGACTAGCGTGTGACCATTGATGTAGCTTGACTGAGAAGAACCCAAGAAAGCGACGACATTTGCGACCTCGTCTGGTTCGGCCAGTCGGCCCATTGCAAGATCGCCCAATATCTGTGTCTTCAGTGCGGGCATTTGCTCGAGAATGCTTTCCATCATGGGACCCCTCACATAAGACGGCGCAACAGCATTGATTCGAATACCCTTTCTCGCATTCTCCAAGGCTTCTACTGTCAGCGGGAACATCCACAAATGTCTGCGTTCAACATACCAGCAGTCTGTACAAGACCTTTGACAGCGAACTTCGCTGCAGTGTAATTGCCGATACCGAGGAAACCACCTTCGGATGCTAGGGACGTGAGCATCACAATTGCTCCTCTGCTGGGATGCAGTCCCCCGGGCGCCTTCTGCGGGCTCTGCTCGAGTAAGGTTCTCAGAGCAGTTTTCAGAAACAGAAAGCCTCCAATATTGTGGACCTCCACTTGCGAGCGATACTCTTCAAGCGTCATATTGCGTATTTCAACCAGTCCAGAGGTCTCGAACTGCGTATAAGGTCGTTACTCCGCTGAACGATCGAAGAGTAGAATGAACTTACGCCTGCGGTGTTCACACAAACATCTAGCCGCCCGGCAAAATGCTGCGATCTAGCAAATACCGACGCGAGATCCTCCTCGCTCCTGACATCGACTGTCATTGCGATGCACCTGAGCTCCTTCTTGCTCTCTTTTCGCATCGCAATGACGTCTTCGACCGTCTTTTTCGCATTCTCCAGACTCAAGTCGATACAGATCATAGAGATCACGCCGCGCGAGGCAAAAGAAAGAGCGACCGCGCGTCCGATGCCGCTGCCTGGGTCGATCAGCAGAAGACCAGCAAATCGTGCCTGTGACTCAGAAGTCGAGCGAGCCTGCTCTTACTTACCAGCTCCGCATACCAACACAACTTCTGGTACCGATTCGGACATGCTTGAACCTCAAAATCTTGTGAAATGACGATAGATAGACAAGCGCAGTTAACCGCAATTTCATCAGAGATACTGTACAGTTGAATAGCTCCAGGCAATGACCGGACTCCGACAGTCCTTGCAGGATGGAGCTAACAGGTTCAGGTTTCATTGGTGCAGAAGGCGATGCGACGCCGCATGCGTGTACAGTTGGTGAGTGCGGCGCAGATACGAGGGATCGTCACTTGCATGCAACGTCGCCTCGATTGGGAGCAGCACCCACTGATTGCTGGAATTTGATGACGAGTCATTACTCTGATCAACTGACTGCAGGAGCGGCAGCCCGAGCGCTGTTATGGCTGCTGATCACGTGCCATACTGACCTTTGCCCAGATACCGTATGGTAGCGGTTCACAATGTGGGCGCGAGCTCTTAAAATGTGACTCCATCAACACCGGCTGCTCGTGAGACAGGAAAGCATCGACTTGGGACCAAGCGGATGCATATTGACTTTTGTGTAGGCTGAAAGATGGGTGTGCTAAGCAAGATATCTCTTGAACCAATCGTCGCGTGTTAGGTCCGAATGCCAGCGAGAAATCAGCCGATAGGTCGATGTCGTGCTCTCCGGGTTGAATCATTCCGACAATTGGTTTGGAAGTAGTTGTTGAAACTGCGTTGGTTATGTTGGCGCAAGAGTATGCATTTGGGGGCATAGATATGTGGCATTGCGCGGCATGAGAGCCGCCCTTTTCCTCACTGCTCTTGCACGTCTCCAGCAAATTATTCGCACCAAGCTACTCAAACGACCCAGGGCTGAGTAGGTCTTTTTCCGCAGCCACAAACTTCAATGCGCAACCAAAAAGTTTCAGATATGCAGTCCCAAGATCTCTTCGGTTTCACCAAAAAGGTTCACTCGACTCTCCCGAGGGAGCTCCGCGACTATGTCTACGAAGGTCTTTACGACATGCCAATTGCGATCATGACCTTCCGCAAAAAACCAGAACAAGACCCAGATTTGACCTCAAAACCTAAGGAGCAATGCGCGAGCCTGGTTGATCGGCAACCTCAAGCAACTTCTACTTCAGCGTCTGCGCCATGTCAGATCAGAGGCTTCATCATTCGGGGACACCTCTTTCCAACCTTCTTCGAGGAACTTGCTGCACGCATTGCCACCATCCATCCTACCTCCGAAATTCGATTCTCCGCCGATGTATCGACCATGATGCCTTCGCCGGAAACTCTCGAGCCTTACCGGTGTTCATTGGTTTCCGCATATACGTACCTGGAACGGGCATCCCATATCACCCCACTGTTCAATGCAGCCAGGCAGTGGGCTCCAACTCTACAGCTACTTCCATCGTGGGCCCTCATGTTGTCGCGGAAATCTCCTTGTCTATCAATTTCGGTGAACGTAGACACGAGTGTTATTACAGTTTACGAGGTTGAATATCCATGGGGACAATGCAAGTCATTACTTATGAGCCTTAATGTCCGGATGGGAGTTATTGAGGTTGGGAGAATCCCGTGTGTCTAGGAGGGTTATTAATGGTCCCTGAACGCTTCTCAAGTTTTGATCGGATTGCCGATGACAGATATCCATTGGTGGTCGTACAATCCGGGTCGGCAAGGATTTCATATACGATCTGGATGCTATTGTCAATTAAAATCAACATAATGAACCTTTGCGACTGTAAGGGTACATTTTGTGGTGACGTCATTCCGGTCGCCTTTTATAGCATCATGCGCTGTTCTCGCTTTCCCCTCTTTGCTTTGACCCAACCAATAGCATCGAGGTAGGATGGTACGCCGGATCCTTCGTTCCAACAACACGGTAGCCCAAGTCGTACATAATCCGTATCCTGGGTTGGGCGGCGACGCAGCTACTCATCAACACACCACTCACTCGCCTGTACCAGCGTGCTTCTCCTCATAAACCCACGACTAACTATCACTGGTCGGAAAGGGTAACACGACTATGAATGAGGCTGCGAAGAACGGGTCAGTGCCGTCCCGCGAACGCGTCGAGCCGGGCAGCATCAACATCCCACTAGGGGAGTTTCCCGCGACCTCAACCTCCGTCGACGTTGATTCGAGCAAAGTCGCGCACGAGATAATCGTCAAATTCAATGAAAGCCTCACCAATAACGACTACGCTAGCATTGCGAGGCTCTTCCTCGAAGACAAAAGTTATTGGCGCGATCATCTGGCGCTCAGCTTGGAATTGCGGACAGTGAAAGGCAGCGACAGAATTCTGGCATATCTGGACTCGAGCAAGGTTCGACTGACCAAAATTGAGATTGATTCGTCTTCTGCCTTCAGAGAACCACATTTTGGGCCAATCGATGCTTGGGGCGATGTCAAAGGCATCCAGTTCTTCGTTCGGTTCGAGACCGAGATTGGGTGCGGGGAGGGCATTGTGAGTCTGGCGGAAGAGGGTGGTGCATGGAAGATTTTCACATTGTACACGCTTCTGAAGGAACTCAAAGGACATGGAGAGGCAGTCGGGAAGCGGCGGCCACATGGTGTAGAGCATGGCGGGCATCCCGACAGGAAAAACTGGGCCGAAAAGAGGGATGCTGAAAGAGGCTTCATAGACAGCGACCCCAAAGTGCTCATCATTGGTGAGTAGCAATCATGTGCTAACGATATCGGAACATCCTGTGTTGACACTAAGCAGGTGCCGGACAAGGAGGCCTCACCGTTGCAGCCCGACTCAAGATGCTGAATGTCCCGTCCTTGATGGTTGATCAGAACGAGAGAGTTGGCGACAACTGGAGGAAGCGATATCATCAACTTGTTCTTCACGATCCGGTTTGGTACGATCATATGCCATACGTCCCTTTTCCACCTCACTGGCCCGTCTTCACACCGAAGGACAAGCTTGCCGAGTTCTTCGAGTCCTACGTCGAACTACTCGAGCTGAACGTATGGACCTCAACAACTCTCAAATCCACATCCTGGATCGAGGACAAGAGGCAGTGGACAGTGACCGTGGAACGAAGAAACTCTGATGGCACCACCTCAACGCGCACACTGCATCCCCGTCATATCGTCCAGGCAACAGGCCATTCCGGAAAGAAGAACCTCCCAGCCATCAAAGGCATGGATGACTTCAAAGGCGACCGATTGTGCCACAGCTCTGAATTTCCGGGTGCGTCGCCCTACGCTCGCGGCAAAAAAGCTGTCGTTGTGGGCTGCTGCAACTCTGGCCACGACATCGCACAAGACTACTACGAGAAGGGCTACGACGTCACCATCGTACAGCGTAGCACTACATGTGTCGTCTCTTCGTCATCCATCACCGATATCGGCTTGAAGGGCTTATATGACGAAGACGGACCCCCTGTAGAAGACGCTGACATCTTCCTCTGGGGAATTCCCAGCGAGCTCTTCAAAGTTCAGCAAATCAAAGTCAATAAAATACAGAATGAGCATGACAAAGCCACGTTAGATGGGCTGAGAAGAGCAGGATTTGGCATCGACATGGGCCCCATGGACGCTGGCCTCCTCATCAAATACTTTCAGCGAGGTGGCGGATACTACATCGACGTTGGCGCGAGCCAGCTAATCATCGACGGGAAAATCCGAGTCAAGCAAGGACAGGAGATCTCCCGAGTTCTGCCCTCAGGACTTGAATTTGCTGATGGCTCGACGCTCGATGCTGACGAGATCGTCTTCGCGACTGGGTATCAAAACATGCGGACACAGGCGAGACAAATCTTCGGTGATGAGGTTGCAGATCGAGTAGGCGATGTGTGGGGGTTCAACGAAGAGGGTGAGTTTAGGACCATGTGGCAAAAGAGCGGGCATCCAGGTCTATGGTTCATGGGAGGCAATCTAGCGCTTTCGAGGTACTATTCGAGGATTCTGGCGCTCCAGATCAAGGCGTTTGAGGAGAGGATAATTTCTTGAAGCAAGTCCAGTGAAACCATTCGAATTAGACAACTGTGTGGTTTTAGCGCATTAACATACAGATATTAGCTTCCGATTAGAGGATCCCATCTTCTGACGCCTCATTCCTTGACGTCGCGATCCTCGCACGTTCTTCGTCTGCTGAAAGCATGTTGTATACGGAAGACCTGGACTTGGAGCAAGCAATTAGAAATCTGTGGGACTGGAAGTTCGGGTGCTCGTAATCTTGTGCCGTTCAATGACCTTCCCCATTTTTAAGTGTCTCAGTATCGTGGCTGCGAGTGGGTGTCTACTTTTCCGGCATCTTCCAATCTGCCGCCATGGTAGGGCTTTAGGGTTGAGGTGTTCTGATTGATCTGTCAAGACCTTCACGGTGCACGATCGCCAATGCTTTCTGAAGAATACCGAACATTACTCGAGATGAAGGGGAGACATTCACCACCTGGGCATGTATCATGGTGTCGGAGGGATACCGCCGTGATGGACGGAGGAGTCGTCAACTCTCGACGATGAGAGAAGTCGCGATGGCTATCGATAGGTGACTAAGCAAAATCTGGGAAGGTGGACAATCTCAACGTTTGCTCCATTTCTCACAGGACATGGAAAACTTCCTGATTCATTTGAATTCCGTTGCACCAGTTTGTTCAGAAGCACGGCGGAATTTTTAGGGCCAACAATGAGCCCATGTATCACCTGCGGCTCAGAGCCAAGGCCCAGCACAGCCCGCGGCCAAACGCTGGGGTTTCATGTTTCACTGAACTCCGGCTGACGTATAAACAAACGGAGGCCGCCTGGCTCGCGGCTTGTTCACTCTCTCTCTCCTTTTCTCCATACTGCAATTCTCGCGGCCAACATGAATAATCATGCTGTTGGACAGAAGACCGGTTCTTTGCGCGAGCGTCACGCGGTCACGCTGAAGCGCTTCAAGCAAATCCCTGGTACCTTCCATCGCGATCGTCAAAGCTACTTCCTCGTGGACTTGTTGTGGCTGCTTCTCACCTTCCTGGCTTCCCTGGTCTTCGCCGCGATCCAGCTGATCGTTCGCCGCCGCACCTTGACAATCTCGATCCAAGGAGATGGCAACGATGAGGACTTCGATAAGATCAAGCCGGAGGCCATGATCCAGTTCCTGAGTGAGAATGTGCAAAAGCTTCAAGATGGCCTCAAGCATGGCAACAGGGTATGCCAAGAAGCACCAAGATTTCGATCGTCACTAACATGTCGTAGCACATTCACTTCTTTGCCGCATTCGTGGACCCACTCCCGAAGTTTATCTCTCATCCTTCGCATGTGGTGTCATCATTGGCTGCGCTCGTTGTATTTTACTACATATACCGCTTCTGGCTTCTTCATCGTCATTGGCGTTACAACACGACCATTTTGTTTTGCACATACTTGACGGTCATACCGCTCCACTTGTTTAGTGAGGCCGATCTCAACCTTTTGAGTTTCGTCGTCCTGAACGGTCTCATGCCGATGGCAACTCTTTGCAGTGTCGTCTTGCACAAGATGCTGGCAGGTAATCCCTGGAAGCCGCTGACCGTCGTACTCGAGCTTGAGCCAAAGCAAGATGAGTCAATCAATGAGGACAATACGGACGAAGCGACTCACGGCTTGCTGAATGGTGACGAGAACACATGCAACGAGAAGGAAGATGTTTGAAGTTGGTAGGGAGCTCCTCGGCAAGGGACTGGGCAAAATATTGGCAGCCTTGTGCAAGCACGTTTCCCTCTTGCTTGAGATATCACCGGCGATGATGCAAAAGTCGTGAGGTCCTCCTAGCCTTCCTCTCCCCGGTCTCTGAATTTAGCCAGATAGGCCATGGTGGGGTCAACCGGTCGGTTAGAGCCGCTTCCTTCCGCCCCCGCATTTCGGTAGTACCTGCGTCTCCTCATGACGTCGTCGATGGCAACTGAGCTCAATTTATCGAAAAGTCATTCTCTGATTCTCCTCCGTGTGTCAATGCTCACCTCGTTCACTCAAGCTCAATGCCTAGCCTCGGTGTCCTGAATTCTACAGATTTCAATTAGCATTGATGCCTATCAATAACTACAATCACGACAAGTATCAAAGATGCTTACCTCGTTCATCGCGCTCTTCTCAACCTTTCTTCCCCTAGTAAGCTCCCAAAACATCGACACCTGTCCCCCAACCTTCCAGCCATGCTCCCCTTTCCAGCCCGCAACTAACTCCTCCGTCCCCTTTCCACCAACCTCCCCATCAGACTATAGCATCATCGGACCACCTCTCCAAGCAGTTCACTCCTCCATATCCCCATCAACCGGCCTCGCAATCGACCCCAATCTGACCCTCTACCTCACCTACCCACGCAACACAGGCGCAACACCCATCAACGTAGCCATCTGCCCGACCTTCTCCACCGAAGAGCCCTGGCCCGACGCCTCGATCCAAAACTGCACATCGAGCCAAAATGCCAGCACGTGTTTCATCAACGTGCAAAACATCGTCCTCGACAGCTTAAACCAGCTCTGGATCGTCGACTCCGGCATCCCGCCGGGCTCCAAATCCGCCGTAATAGATGGCGCGAAACTCATGGTGTTTAATTACCAGACCCGCGCCCTGCTGCGCACGTACGTCATTCCCGAGGCGCTGTATTACGACGGTATGAACGCGAATGATGTGCGCATCAATAACACGCTGGGATCCGGTGGCTGGGCGTTCATTACAGACGAATCGGATGCAGGGTCGCTACTCGCGGTTGATCTGGATTCTGGCGAGACGATTCGCAGATTGTACAATACCAGTGTGACGAAAGCGGATGAGAAGTACGTCGGCGTGTATAACGGCGAGCCGGTGTATGCGTGGAACGGGACGCAGAAGAGCTATTTCAAGACGGGTGCGGATGGGATTGCGTTGCAGGGTGGGAATGTGTATTGGGGCGTCCTTGCGTCGCGGCGGTGGTACTACATACCTCAGGACTTGTTGATTGATAAGACGAAGAGCGATAAGGATGTGTTGGCTGGTGTAGTGTTTCCGAGCCAGATTGGGACTGAGCAGGCCGGGTTTACGGCGGATGATAAAGGGAGGGTGTATGTGATGGCGAGCGAGCACAATGCGATCTTCTATATGAATACGCTAAGGAGTGAGGTCAGTGAGGAGGTCAATGGGACGCCACCAGGTGGGCAGGGTGCGGTGGAGCCGCAAGATTATGTGATAAAGACGCTGGTGAGGAGTGCGTTGATTCAGCATGCGGACTCGGCGGCGGTCTGGGATGGGTGGCTGTATTTCAATACAAATCAGCTGGAGCTGAGTCCTGGAAGACAGTATCGGAATGTGGATGGGAGGAAGGGGCCGTTCATTAGCTATAGAGTCTGGGTAGGGGCGGGACCGGCTGTGTAAAAGGCGTTAGCTTAATTTCAGGATGCTACTATTGTTACCCGTAGACCACTAAGTTCGACCAATTAGCAAGGAAAGAGCATGACCACAATAAAAAGTTATTTTATCTAACAGCGCCTGTACTGACCCTCACGAGGCTCGTGCTAGATATTGCTGCAGGAAGATTTTCGAATCAAGTACCATAGAGAATCGATTAAACCAAATATGTTATACCTAGCGAGATACGGACCGCTGTAGACCAAAGCAAGCGTATACATCCTCGTCCAAAATCACACTCTATCCTCCTGGACTTTGACCACCACAGTCCCAACACCACCACCTTGCGTCCACGTTCTATGCGCCTCCGGCACCTCGTCCAGCGTCCAAACCTTCCTGATCGGTATCTTGATCTTGCCGTCCTGTAGCAACTTGAACAGTTCTTTCAACTCCGGCTCAAAGGTCTTTTGATCCTTGTCGATGTAATAAAAGCTTGTTTTATGGGGGCAGAACGGCACAAGGTTCCTCGATAGCAGCTTCGTCGTGTTCATGACAACAGCCGTCAAGCTTGCAGGCTGTCCGCTCAACATCGGCCCATTGCTGCCATATCCGATCACATGTCCGCCTTTCTTGTCAAGAATCGACCAAGACTCGTCCCAAGATTCGAAGCCAAGGGGATCGCAGACGACATGCGCGCCGCCGAGTTCAGTCATAGACTGGATCCAGTCTTTGTTCTTGTAGGTGAAGGGATGCGCGCCCAGCTCTCGCAGTGCAGCGTGATTGGCTTCTGAGGCTGTGCCGTACACTTCGGCACCACAGAGTTTGCTTAGCGTCATGATGGCGTAGCCGACTGAGCCGCTGAGACCGTGGACGAAGACACGCTGGCCGGCATGAACTTTCGCGCAACGATGCACCATGCCGTATGCCGTATTCCAGTCACAGGGTAATGCGACAGCTTGTTGGAGATCGACGCCGTCGGGAACGACAATCAGATACTTTTCGGGTTTGTTGACCAGCTCAGAGTCGCCGTCGTACATGGACATGCACGCGACAAGGTCTCCTTTAGAGTACTTCGAGCATGCAGATCCGTTGACTTGGACACGACCAACGAACGAGTAGCCGGGAGTCAATGGGGCCTTCTTTTGCATTGGGTAATCGCCAATGCGCATGTTGATGTCTGCGCCGCCCATGGACGCATACAAAACTCTGACTTGGACCTCGTTGGGTCCCGGAGGCGAGATGAAATCGTTCACGATGGAAATCTTCTCCGGTCCACCGAATTCAGAAATGAGAGCCTTGCGGATTGAGGTAGTCATTGCGGAATGGTTGAGGTTTACAGGTGCGGGTGGTTGATAGCTTCAAACTTGGATGCTGATGAGATGTCGGTTGTGGAGTTGATGATGATCGAAGTGAGACTCCAAAGGGTTGGCATCACGACCCCTTTATAGTCGCTATTCGCATTGTAAAATTAGATGGCGCAGCTGCAATGCCATTGAGCTGAGATGACCCGCGATGAGCCCTCATCATGCCCATGAGAAGCTGATAGTCCTCGACTCGGGAGGTGTTGCGTAGATCTCATCGTGAATTGAACCCTGCGGAGGAACACATCGAATAACGATAGCCGAAGGCTGGGGAGTCGGGTAGTATATAAGCACGTAAGAAAGGCCTTTGGTGCCCAGATGGAAAAGGCGGATCGATGGGACGCCCGAGTCGGGCTGGTAACCTCCCGCACTGCTTGCGCTAAGCCTGTTCTGTACAGTCACGTGGATCACTCGTCATCACTGCCCAAAATGGTAAGTGCCTCGCCAAGTCTTACGTCCGTAAGCGCGACGTTCAACGACTCCCAGCCATCACTTACGAGTTGGAAAAGCGCACTGATTGTCAGCCGAAGATACAGTTGCGAGAGAAACAGCGAGCTCTATAATTTGATGAGTACCTTCCTGTTTGTTATACGAAGTGGTGTGAGAGAGACGTTGGATGACCATCGACCGCACGCGCAATTACCATTCGACTGATTATTAGGAGACAAGATGGAGTGCATTGTATTGCAGCCTCGAGGAAATACGAAAAAGCCAGTATTCGTCGAGACATACTCAAGGCTCGTGTCGATATTGTAAAGCGCGATGTGGCCGGCAGTGTAGGGCCCTTTCCAGATTGAAACTGCCCAGCCATTCGATGCTCTTATACCTCAGCCAACCCGAGCTCTTCTTTTGGTACCTACTAGGATTCATTGTAAACCTCCAAGCCATCTAGAAGACTGCGCCTGACAGATTCTAGGAACTCCCTCATCTCTGGCTGGGCGTGATAAGCCTGGTTATATACCACGCTTATATTCAACCGTTCACGAAATAGCCACATGAAGCAAAAGACTTGAGGAGACAGCATGTCCACTCCAACGGTCATGCCTTTGACGTCGACCGCTAGATCGCCTGAGCCGTAAGATGTTGCCAATAGATCTTCGGCACCATCGATAACACTGATGTCCACATTGGTAGGAGCGGGTAGGTCCGGTGGTAAGTTCCGTACCATGTCAAGCAGGCCTCCTGCATACCTCCCGTGGGCTTGGATATAGTCGTTCGAGATTCCTTGCTCGTAGACGCTGTGGTAATGGTTTGCGATGCTCAGCCACCCGTTACTCGGCTCAACCTTATCCATCCAGCCAGTTGTGTACAAGCCAGAAGCGTAAGTCGCTGGAGGAGACTTCTTCGCAAGATATGGTCGAAGGCTGACTCGTATGGTGCTAGCATAGTGCTTCGTCTTATCGACTTCCGTAGCACGGTCCCAATTGGCAGCTGCAACGCTGGCATGAACAGCAGCCTTTACATCAACTCCTTTGTCTCTTGCAGCATCTATGATAGAGCCAGTAAGCCCGACTTCCAGGGTAATGAGTTCTTCCAGAGTTCCGAGTGGACTGGGAGCAAGTGCCTCGTATGGAATGCCAGTCGAGTCACTCATGAGTGCGAAGGTGTCAACACAAGCTTTCGCTAAAGCCTGCTGATCCGCGGTCGGGTTCTCAGATATTCCAATGGCATCCTCAACGCAAGGAGAAAGGCGAAGTACTTCGTCACCCCACGGTAAGTTCGTCGGGTCTGACAAATCTGGAGCGACGAGGAGGCGAAGAAGAGAATCCAGCAGGATCACAACACCCAGTCCGTCATTTCGCCAATGGGATGTGTATGCCAGGAGTTCGCCGCTCTTCACAACATAGCATAATGTTGCAAAACGTGACGGCCTCAGCATGGGGAGCAGCTCACTCGCGGAGGGCGCATTCTGTTCTACTTTGAACGTCTCTTGGAACCATGCCTCAAGGTCTTCTTCACTGCTCGGAATGTCATACACCAACGTTCCTTGGTCGCTTCCTACATATGCAGCCAAACTGGGATGCTGAAACCGAAGATGTCTCCAAGCATAGCGCAGCCTCGTAAGCAACAGCCCCGGAAGGCTTCCCTTTGCTACGATGCTTGCGGTTGAGTGGATAGCCCAGTGCTCTCTTCCGATTGCGTGTCCAGCGTCACCAATCAGTTTGATGAAAGACTCATTGACCCCGATAGGACGGGCGAAGGTCGACGAGAACTCCGATTTACGCTGCCAGGGGGTCATGATAAGAGAGCAAAATAGAGTCGTGAGGGTTATCAGTTAGGGAAGCTTAATCATCAGAAGAGTAAAAAGCTTGACAGACAGCAAGAAGGGCTCAGTAGTCTTTAAAGTGATCCGGAACAGCTCGGAAGACTAGACGAGTGATGATGAGACCTGTCTCTGTGCCGCATCAGCGTCACCAGCGGCGTTTGTCTTGGCAACAAGGAGTCCGACAGCATCGTTGACGGCAGCTTTTCAATGCTCATAGACGCAGCTCCTATAAACCTAGGGGAAACAGCAGTCGCGTAACTCCCTCACTCCCGCATCCCAAAACCCACCTGACCCCTGCGAACCCCTTGATACCCTCAAACCACGCTTCCCTTCTTCGGCCCCAATCTACACCGACCTTCTTACTACTCGTCTGCCACGCGAACTGCGCGATGAGGTCTACTCATACCTATGGGACAAAGATGTCGTAGAGAAAATGAACTACACAACTCTCTTACCGCTCGGCAAGTTGGTATGCACCAAGGAGAAAGATAGGTATGGCCAAGTGGCATGTGGATGCGATCCAACGGCGGTAATCACCAAGATACCGCTTTTTGCGAGGCCCCGTATCGTTGGCACAGTTGTCGCTAGAGAAGCTGTGCAATGGGCCTATGAGAACCTCATTTGGGAGATGCCCTGTTTACATCTCAAAGACTTCATACGAGAAGATGTATTTCACCTCGGCATCACACCTGGAATATGCAAATTCACTCATTGGATCGTAACTCTGGATACGAAATATGATTGTACAAGCTCACAGGCCGCTATCACGGCATTGGCCGGCATGCGCGAATGGAAACCTTGCCTCCTGGACATAAAAATACATGGTCTGGCGATAATCGAAGTCTTGGAACTCATGGATCGAGTCAACCATATTAAGTGGGAGTTGAAGCAGAGGGTGTTGGATATAGATGTCTGGTATCAGTACAAGACGTACTATGGCATCGAGTGGTTCAATATGAATGTTACTGAGAAATGGCTTTGGAGGGCCGACGAATGGATTGCTCTTCTCAACACGCGCAAAATCGAGCTGCTTCAGGTATGTATTCACTAGGTTCAACTCGATTCGTCCCTGACATTTCAGATTCCTGGAAGAGGCTGGTTAGAAACTCTACATGTGGTTACGGTGTGTGACGAAAACATACAACAATTACTGGACTATAAGCATTCGCGGGACAACAAAAGTCTTTTTCGGCACTTGCCTCACAATTGGTAATGTATGTTCTGGACTGCCTTAATTTTAGTCTTGCTCCGACCATGATGGTCCGCATGGCGACTGAGGAATCTCAGTAAATGCAAGCTGAGCTGATCGAACAACACGATCGGAGATGTTCAGTGACTGATTACTTAATCCCGACTTGTAGGCTACAACGAACACTGACAAGGTACGATATGCAAGAGATATACGAGCAATTCGGGAGAAGCTGTTATTGCATATTAGTATTTACTACAGTGAGATAGGCTACTAAGCAAAACTGGTCGCATTTTCTGCATATTTCGGTCGGCGGAGAAGGCAATGTAGTTGAAATTCAAGCACACCAACAACCCTTGCTGCCTTAGCTCTTGGTTGTGAATAGCAGATCTCCATAAGCATTGATAGATCGTGACATCAATTGTGGGGAAGACGCTCAACTCCGTCTACGCTAACCGACATGCCGAATATCCTTGCATTCGACCTTATCACTAACTCTAAGCAGTCCAAGAACAAACTTCTACCTCGTTTGTGATTTCGACGACTGCCATGGGCAAAAAGCGAGTACTCGTCGGATATGGTATTGACTTGGACGCGGTTGCGAATCACATCAACACCACCATCGGCGGACCGCCTAACCTAACAAATGTATCCCGAGGTTCGAATCGTTATCACACCAGTACATGTTAATTAAGCTAATGTGAGCAGGCGTTTTTGGTGCTACTCGCGGCATCGAGCGACTCTTGAACCTATGGGAGAAGAAAAACATCAAATGCACTTGGTTCACACCGGGACACACGATCGAAACCTTCCCGGAGCAAATTGCCAAGATACGTGATGCAGGACACGAAATGTAGGCACTGCCATTTACAAAGATATATGATCAGGACTGACTGGTGACGAACAGCGGCTTACACGGCTACACTCACGAATTCTGTTCCGATCTCACAACGGCCCAGCTCGAAGCCATACTTGTCAAAACCATCAAGATCGCGACAGACTTTTGCAAGGGCAAGCCACCGCTGGGCTTCACTTCTCCGTCTTGGAAAAACCATCCTGACCAGATAGAACTCCTGTCGAAACTAGGCATCACTTATGACCACTCTTTCATGCACGATGACTTCCAACCCTACTATGTAAGCACTGGCAAAGAGGAAATGGTGACGACAGACTACAAGAAAGATCCACAAGAATGGATGGTGCCAATGAAGCACGCTGAAAAGAGCGATGTTGTAGAGATTCCTGCGAATTGGACGTTAGATGACTGGCCGCCGTTCCAGTGGGATGGGGCGAGGCCTAATGCTGTATGTTCATTACATTTTTTATTATCTTCGTCCAAGTCATGTGGTTTTATCAGCGATACATTTGCTGACCTAACATTCTAAAGCACGGCTACGTGGACCCCTACAACGTCGAGCGTATGTGGAAAGACATGTTCTCTTGGTGCTACAGCGAGTACGACACATTCATCTTCCCAATCAGCATCCATCCGCAGGTATCAGGGCGTCCGCATATTTTGTGTATGCATGAGAGGCTCATTGATTGGATCAACACCCACGAGGGCGTGGAGTGGTGTACGTTCGCGGAGATGGCGGAGGAATTTCGGACTGGAAGGATTAGTGGAACGGGGAAATAGATCTTCTGACCTACGAAGAGCTAGTATTTTCCAAGTCATGCGTAGTCACTCAAAGGGCTTATGCTCGTATTGTTATTCGCTGTGTGAATGTGATCATAGAGGTTAACGAAGGCCAATCGAAGCCTAGACTGGTACCCTGGGTACCTAGGGTATTGACAGCAATCCTCAATAGATCCTCGCTTCTGGTGATGGCACTGGACCAAACTGATAAGACCTAGAATGTTGGAATGATATGCATACGTTCGCGGAGCATCTTGGGAATAGGAAGAAAGTCGAATCATGGGATGTCGCCATCTCGGTCGGGGTGTGAATAGCGTGAGTGGCGTGTATGAGCTGCCGTACGGAGGGGCAACCCACTAACGGCAGGGGCGGCACGGAGATAGGCGCTGTGTTGACAATCGCTACAGCGTCGGGCAGCATGATGTCGCGCAGCTGTTCTCCTTTCTTGTCTTTGGTCTTAAGTAATAATTCATAGCGGGTGTCTGATCTTGGGAGCATGCGGATAGTGGTGTGATCCTCTGCACTGCGTGGACACCATACGAAGTATCTTCTTAGGCTTGCGGGCGCCTGACCACCCTCACACTAAAATAACGAAGGGTTGTTGTAGTCCTAATCCTCCTTATACTATGTCTCAGTCGATACTCATCGTAGGCGGAGGCGATGGCATAGGCCTCGAGACAACCAGAGCTATTCTCGCTGCCTCCACGACTGCAAAGATAGTAGTCTTTGGCCTACATATCGACCCTGAACTGGAAGCCAAATCCAAAGATGCCGATAGGCGCACCTGGACGATCTCCGGCGATGTAACCTCGAAGACTGACCGGAATAAAGCGGTGGACACGTGCGTCAACGACCTTGGGGGCTTAGACACACTGGTGTATTGTGCAGGTGTCATCACCCCGATTGAGAGGATCGAAAGGGTCGATATAGGGGATGTAAAGAAGGCCTACGATGTTAATGTTTTCGGATCAATGGCTATGGTAACCCCTCACAACAAACTTGAGCTATTCGATAGCTGACAACTGTAGGCGCAACTATGCATTCCATATCTACGCAAGTCAGCCGCATCAAACCATAAGAATGCTGCATATGGAAAAGCCATATTCTTGTCATCAGCCTGTGATACAGAAGTTAGCTATCACGGCTGGATGCCTTACTGCACTACTAAAGCTGCATTGACGCGGTTCATCCAGATGTTCGCACACGAGGAACCCAATGTCTCGGTACAAGGCGTATATCCGAAGCTGACAAGAACCAAGATGCCAGAAGACGTTATCAATGGGAAGTACAAAGGCATAATGGCGGACCATGAGATCGAACGATTCAGAATCTGGAACGAGATAGGTGATGAGATGGTAGAACCGCCGAAGTGGTGCGGTGAAGCTGTTGCGAAACTGGCGCTGGGGTTGTTCGCAGGGGGAAAGAGTGGGGAGACGCTTTATTACGATGAGCATGTACCGAGAAAGATTGCGGGCACGTGAGCAATCAACAAATGCGCATGGTTTGAAGAGGCTGTTTAACGACTGACTATGGACATCCTCCATTGAGTACCCCAATCGCCTAACGGTTCCTGATATGGTGACTTGTTGGCCATCTCGGAACGTCTGACGGGCTCGCTATCATATTTACAAGTATGCCACAGCGCGCTCGACGAACCTTGTCTTCTATTCGTCACGAATGTATTTCGACCAAGGCTACGTCTTATATTAGTCCTTGTCGCAATCTCAGGGCACACTGTAAAACTCACGCAAGCACCCTGAGCTTCAGCGGCGCGAGTGCATGTCTCTGCGCGCTTGATGAACTCTGCCCTCTCTTCATCGCGAACGTATTTCGACCAAGGCTACGTCTCACATTAGTCTCTGTTGCAATTTTAGGGCATCCTTGTGAAACTTACGCAAGCACCCTGAGCTTTAGCGGAGCGAGTGCATGTCTCTGCGCGCTTGACGAACTCTGCATACTCTTCGTCGCGAACGTATTTTGACCAAGGCTACGTCTCATATCAGTCCCTGTTGCAATCTTAGAGCATCCGTGTAAAACTTACGCAAGCACCTTGAGCTTCGGCGGAGCGAGTGCATGCCTCTGCGCGCTCGACGACACGGGTGTCTATCATCCGTGTTATCCCATCACTCCAACTTTCAAATGATGGAAAGACTGCCTACCAATTGCGCCAGGTAAGGCGGCCACAAGGCCGGCAGAAGCCATGAAGGCAACGATAGTCTTGGAGACGTACATTTTGATACGACTGATGCGAAAAGAAAAAGATCTAATGAGGAATACTCAGAACTGTGTAGTCGGGACGAAGACTCTTTATACACAAATTGCAAAGTCAAAAGCTAACGCCCAAGATCGATACTGACTTCTCGTTCTACGGATATAAGATCAACTGGTCTACAGGTTTTGGTGCTAACCAACGAGTCAACAACCCACCTGCCTCGATTGGCAAATACCAATGCTTATCCTTCTCCGCCACGAAAGGAGCCAACACGTCGCCCTGCGCCCGGCGCCCGGCACATTTGTATCCCTGCATCCTCCATCTTACGTAGTTCGCGTACAGATAGCTCGCTTGGATTCCAAGTTACTGCACTATCCGCAGGAACAACAACTGTATGATAGTCGAGTGGAATGTCGTTGGAACCGGGCTTCGAAGAAATTCCCTGCACGTTTGCGATAACCATCAGAGGACGAGGAAAACATGCTGAATTTTCCTGCAGGCTATACACATGATACAGAACACCTTCGATGTTTCGATCGCATGTTGTTGCCCCGATACGTAGCGAGACGCTTATCTTTACGGCTGTTTTCTCCTTATGGCACTCCAACAACCACGATACCTGATGTCAAGACAAGCTTGCAACCAAGCGTCCTTGGCGGCTGCAAAACATCCCCACAGCTGTCGCGGAAGCGGAAGGTCCCATCGTTCTCGCCGCCAAACTCTTACATCAGCCCTGGAACTCTTACTGCATCTGGTTACCCACACCGCTCGATCCAGGTAAGCGGTGCGTGACCATATGGATGGACGGCCCTCTAGAAGCCTCCAAACCGCGGATGTGAGTGATCGCGTCGAGCGAATTCATCAGGATACCTGGGTATCGTGTTCACCCTTCAATTTGTTTCTACGACATACTTTCTTTAGTCACTCATGTACTAGTCTGGAAACCTGAAACTACATACTAAAGCATTACAAGAAGGTATCAGTACGCGGTACGGTAGTGTTGTTGACGGTTAGTTCCTGATAGCAGATACTAACCCCACAACGCCACCACCCGCATCTTATCATACATTGAATGTAGGTTCGGGAGGTTGTCTGGGCTTCTGTTACGTCAGTGGCTTTGAGTGGAGCCCATATACCGAAAGCATCTAGCGGATGCTGGTGCTGTTGGTCGGCTTCTGTTTCGATTGAGCACCGTTGCGCGAAACGCGCAATCGCAAGATTCTGGATTCGAGGAGACGTTGTCCTGTCCGCCGTATCGAGAACTTTTCTTGTACGCTGCCAGTACCTCCATTCGCAGATGATGGCAGGGCCTTCATACGCACGCGTTCGTTCATCAGACGACGACGAACGCTTTGATCCAACGGAAAAGATCATTGAACAGAGTCAGTCAATATTCATCTGGAGGCTCTGGCCTTGGATCGCACACACAATCCTCCTCACTGTATCGCTCACACTCTTCATCAACGGCGTTTATCTTGCAACGCCTTCACAGGCACGCTGTGCGCAGATTCTCTCATCGTACTGTACGTCCACATCCTCTATATCGTCGTAAATACCGCTGATAGAAGCAGCGCCCGCCGTTACCGCCGTAGAGTATGAGGACGTCAAGTTCAATGGCTCACTGAAAGCTCCATCTGTATATCGCGGCAACCCTAGCCCTGAGATAGATGAGGCGTGGTCGCGAGTCACAAAGTCCGTCCCGCTCTTCAGCATCACGGAAGACGACGTCGCGAAGTTGAATAAGAACAAGGACGAGATCGTAAAGGTGCCTGACGCGGAAGGAGGAGGCTACCTTGCCGGGCTAGAAGCGAGCCACCAGATACACTGCGTCAACCTGCTGCGCATGTACACCCACTTCGATTACTACAAAGACATTGAGCCTGCTTTTACGGACCCACCTGATGTGTTGAGATACCATATTGGTAGGTTTCTCCTCGAATCTTGCTGTCGCCAGGCTGACCTGGTTCTAGACCACTGCCTCGAGATGCTCCGCACGAACATTATGTGCGCTGCTGACACTGGGATCATTACGTTCAATTGGGTCGAAGGACATGAAACTCCGTTCCCGGACTTCAGTACTTGGCATAGATGCCGTAAAGTAGACAAAGTGCTAGGGTGGGCCGACGATAGAGGGTTGGAGTGGAACGCGAGGCTGAGACCAGCAGACGCGGTGGACGTCCCAGAGGGAAGTGTATAGATGACAATATGGGCTCCAACACCGCCATATCTTCATCAGTCATCTGATGCTCTGATACTGACGACGTAGTATCATGTCTATCGAACGCTGAGATGACACCCAGTTGGGTTAGGACTGGTGGCAATTCCTATTGAGGCTTAGCGCCACAGAATCTGAAACGTGGTAACCGACCACCCCGACTTGCACCCATGGACCACCTCATCCCCTCCCCTGCTTACACTATGAAAGCATACCCGTGGTTCATAGATCTAGCTTCACGCTTTGAGGTCCTCATATCTGTATCGAAGTTCCCAATTAGGCTGAATGGCCGGCTCTTTTCCTCCTCATGATGTCACTTCCAATGGCTCATTTAATCCTCCAATTGTCGACATCCGCACGAAGTGGCTCCCTCGATTCGTATAAACGACTAGATCCACTGTCTGAACATGGTCCTGTACCTGAGTAGCCTTTCCTGGGCACATACCAGCAGTCATGCTCAATGTTTGGCTCTGCCTCCTGGTCTGCATAGGAATTGTTACAGCTGAAGATGGTTCGCAGGCATGGCTCCGTTACGCGCCAGTTCCTCAGGCCAGCAGCTACCAGTCCCTACCATCTTCTATTGTTGCCTTGAACAGCACGCGCTCGAGCCCTGTATACACTGCCGGTCAGGAGCTCCAGAGAGGGGTTAAGGGCATTCTCGGGAAACAGTTGAGCGTCAATTCGACAGGAAAGAGCGAATCTACAATAGTCGTAGGCACCCTCAATGCATATCAAGAAGTTTTCGGGAACTTAGACGACGCCGACGACCTAGAAGAGGATGGCTTTTATCTCAGCATCGAGGACAGCAAAGTTCTGATAATTGGACAAAATGAACGAGGAGCGTTGTATGGCGCTTTCGAGTACCTATCGCGTATTGCGCAGGAGATGTTCGAAACTGGGTCCTCAATCTCTAATCCCCACGCCCCGATCCGATGGACGAACGAATGGGACAACATGGACGGCAGCATCGAGAGAGGCTTTGCCGGCCCTTCTATTTTCCTAAAGAATGGCTACGTTACGGACAATATCACACGAGTGACTGAGTATGCACGGTTGCTAGCTTCAATTCGCATCAACGGCATCATCGTCAACAATGTAAACGCCAATGCCACGCTGCTCAGCTCTCGCAATATCGAAGGACTTGGAAGACTCGCCGATGCAATGAGACCGTACGGCATCCAACTCGGAATTTCGCTCAACTTTGCCTCGCCTCACGACTTTGGTGGTCTTGACACCTTCGATCCACTAGACCCTGAAGTAGACGCCTGGTGGGCTAATATCACAAATAAGATATACAGTCGCGTCCCTGATATGGCGGGCTATCTAGTAAAGGCTAACAGTGAGGGTCAGCCAGGGCCCTTGACATACAATCGAACACTTGCTGACGGTGCCAATATGTTTGCCAAGGCCGTGGAACCGCATGGTGGCATCGTCATGTTCCGGGCGTTCGTATATGACAACCACATTAGCTACTCGAACTGGACAGCTGACCGGGCCAACGCTGCAGTTGACTTCTTTAATGGCTTGGATGGAAAGTTCGATGAGAATGTCGTGGTTCAAATCAAGTATGGGCCGATAGACTTTCAAGTCCGGGAACCACCTTCGCCCTTGTTCTCAGCTTTGCGCAACACTAGTGTAGCTATTGAGCTTCAGGTCACTCAAGAGTATCTCGGCCAGCAGTGTCATCTGGTTTATCTTGCACCTCTGTGGAAGGAGATCTTTGAGTTTGATCTTCGTGCAGACAGCAGACCTTCGAAAGTCAAGGAAATCTTCTCTGGCGAACGTTTCAGGCGCCCGCTTGGTGGTTCTGCGGCCGTGGTCAATGTTGGCACAAACACTACTTGGTTAGGAAGCCATTTAGCTATGTCTGTAAGTATTGCTCAGCAAGGACTTCCAACGTAGTTTTGCTGAAATGCCTAGAATCTTTACGCATACGGTATCATGGCTTGGGACCCGTCTATCGAGCCTGAGGCTGTCTTACAGAATTGGATCCGCCTCACTTTTGGTTTCGATCGCCAAGTCATGGATACTATCACGGATATGTCCATGAAATCTTGGCCAGCATATGAGAATTACACGGGAAATCTGGGAATTCAAACCCTGACTGATATCCTCTACACCCATTACGGCCCCAACCCCGCCTCACAGGACAATAACGGGTGGGGTCAATGGACAAGGGCTGATCAGTTTAGCATCGGAATGGACAGGACTGTCAAGAATGGGACGGGCAATGCCGGACAGTATCCGCCCGAGATCGCAAGAACCTTTGAAAACATCGACACGACACCGGACAATCTGCTGTTGTGGTTCCATCACGTACCATACACGCAACCCCTCAAAAGCGGAAAGACTGTCATACAGCACTTCTACGACGCTCACTACGAAGGAGCAGCTACTGCGCAGTCATTTGTGAAACAGTGGGATTCGCTCGAAGGACAGATTGACGCCGAGCGCTTCAAGGAGATCCAATTTCGCCAGGTCTATCAGGCAGGGCATGCACTTGTGTGGCGTGATTTCATCAACGAATTTTATAGGAACTTGTCTAGCATACCTGACGAGGCTAAGCGGGTTGGCCACCATCCTTATCGCATCGAGGCTGAGAACATGACCCTTATTGGGTACAGGAGACAAGCCGTAACGCCAGCTCCCGCAGCGTCAGGCTACACGGCGATTGTCACGACGTCTAATGGTACGGCCGGAACAGCCACCACGAACATTAGTTTTTCTGGAACGTTTGACATTGCAGTCAACTACTTTGATTTGATTGGCGGCAAGGCCAAATACGAGCTGTCGCTTAGCAACCGGACTGTCGGGACGTGGGCGGGTGACCTGGAGGACAAGCTGGGGCATGCACCTTCGACATTTCTGGACGGACATTCTGCAACCCGAATCACGTTCAAAAGCGTGCAGGTTCAAGCAGGCGATATTCTGAAGGTCGTGGGGCAGCCTGATGGCATTGAGCTTGCGCCGCTCGACTACATTTCCTTTCTGCCACCTGGTGTTGTGGACTAATGGAACAGCCATCGGGATTTTCCACCGTCCACAGTCCTGCCGTAGAGAATCATACGTCCCCCTATGTGTAGGCATTGGCAATATCCCAATGGCTTGTTAGTGCGAAGCCTTCCGTGCTGTGCCTGATGAACCGCCCCCACATCTTACCTTCCCGGTTTCGCCATCTGCATGTAAGCGTCTCCCGTTGACTTTTTTGGCTGACGCCCTATAGCGACATCTCTGTGCTCTATGTGCTATTTATGTACTAGATTCAGCTACGCTTGCGCGCAAGAGTACACGATAGATAGTAGAACATCGCTGGAAGATCAATTACCTATGGTACGTAGATCGCAACCTATTGACGTCTGTATATCACATTACTCGAGCACGGTACCGAGGACGGGGCTCGCACGCGGTTATGCTGCAGCCTCTTCTCAAATTTGTTTCAGCGCCTATCTGTTGTACCAATTGTTCCCGTGCGCGAGGGCCAATCCAACGCGCCCTCTCAGGACTATCAAACCATTCGAATCCTGCGCCAAGAAAGCACGAGTCTTCGAGACCGATCGCCATAAGAGGCGCATACTTCGTCGCAAACGTCATTCTCTCACTCGCTATATAAACGCCTCCTCCGACGCGACAGCGCCGAATCTGCGGTCGCTGGAACATCAGGTCAAGCGCAACCACGTGGATGAGGGGCCTTTTCGCTTCAACCCGTGTTGTTTGTTTTTACGGGGCGCTCCCCGTTCAAGCAGAATTTGCTTTTGCCGATTTCCAACCTTCTCAGGGGGTTCCAGAAGTCGCACTTATGATGGTTCGTTGCTTCCCCAGGTGCGGATCTGGTTCGCGACCCTTGTCTCATATCTACCTAATGCTTTCCAGGGCTCCACTCTGGCCCTACAAAAAACAATGCGCATTACGAGCACCATTGCGACTAGCTGCGCTAGCTTGAGCGATGACATTGTTAAGGTGTGTAGTCTCAGTGCCGTATACGGATATTGACGGTTCCTCGTTCACAATTGCTGATACCTTTCAATGAATAGAGTATACTTGAGACCGGCAATTTCGCGCGCAGAGTCCGAGATTCTCGCTTTGATATGAATGCGATCAATGCTGAACTGCTCGCCCTCAAAACAACCGTCGAGATTCTTCAAGACGACTTCTCTGCGACTGAAGACAGAGTGCCTACACTTCTGCTTGGCGCCGTGTCAGGGATACTAGATTGCTGTAACGAGGCAATCAAGAACTCGCATGATGTGATTGTCAAGTTGTCTACGACTAGCGGAAAACGAAGGTCTTGGAGAACAGATAGCGACATTACCGATGTCAAGGGACGTCTGAAAACGGCACGGTCGGGCCTCGATTTGGCACTTGATCATGTTTCGCTGTGAGTCTACCACCATGCGAAGCTTTCGTGCCTTCTCTTAATGCATGCAGATTCACGAAGCCTGCAACTCTAAGCAAAGTTCGTCCTGGCTCGCCAACGAAAGAGCAAACGAAGAGTCGTCAAAGTCGGCAAGTCCTTGAACTCATGAGGCGCATCAACATAGCAAAAGAACGAATTTCAGAACACGACCACGGCCAAGGAGCAACACTAGCCGAGCATCTCAACGCTCTCAAAGAATGTACCGAAGCATTATATGAAGAGGCGACTTCAGACGAGGAAGAGCCGAAAAGATCAGACTCCATGGACCCGGAAGACGAAGGAAGCATTATGCGCAACGAGCAGGAAATGTCAGTCCTATCGCTTTCGAGTGAGGCTCCCTCTAATGGAATTGGCACATGGCTGGCGAATGTTGCTTCTGCATCCCGGACTGCTCAGAAGCCGATCGGGCGCCCAGAGTTGGTGACCATCAATGGACAGAAGAGCAAAGCGTTGAGGGTTGCGCACGCGGAGGCGATAACCTTCTACACCGAGAGCACGACCTCATCAAGCTATGCTACCTCTCGAAGCAAGCAGTCAAGGACCCGGCTGAGGACTAGCAAGCCACAGCCGGTCAGTAGATCCGGGAAGCAAAAGCGACATATACACTATGCTCCGTCCACTGCAGAAGCTTCGGAGGGTCCCGTGCTTGGTATACTCGACCACTACATTAACGCCGACAAATTTGCCATATCGAGGTCCAAGAGACAGGAGCTGAGTCCAGACGAAAGAGTCGCTCTCGATTGGAGGCTTCGCACCATGGACGCGGATGCCACGGCCATGGCGGTCGAAACGTCGCTCTGGGAGGGCGCCGATCCAAATGTGGCTGACCTAGATTATGGGCTTATGTTCATACGTGCAGCCAACCAGATGCCGACCAATATTTTGCGCTTGCTAGTGGAATACGGCGCAGATGTCACGAAGACAGATGCAGGACCGTATTTCACTGCATTACACGCTGCTGTCTTGGGGAACAGTCTCGAGACAGTACAATATCTGATTGAAATCGGTGCGGACATCGATGCGATGAACAGCGGGGGCGAGACACCACTCGATCTTGCTCTTACGACACCGCACGCGTACTCGATCGCTAAGCACCTGCTGGAGGCTGGAGCAGATGTCAGCGGAATTTCCCTTCGCACAGTCGTGACAGCCTCTAAAGTCGACTCGAGGGAGCGAAGCATGATGGTGGAACTGCTGCTTGCTCATGGTGCCGAAGGGGATCTGAATGTGCAAGGCTGTGCTCGTCGAGGGAAGGGGCTTTCTGTCCTCGGTTTGATTTGAGGCAGCCGCCAAACGGTTCTGCATTCTATGAGCCGTGAAACACTTCAGTTTGGGTCAGAGATTCGGTAGAATTGGTCAGGCCAGGCTCGGGGTTAATGGCGTATCTGTTTGGGGGACCGGAAAGAATGGCACGGGCACGTGATGGCGCTGGTTTTCTGGATATTCTCTTTGGCATCTCGATCTCATTTCACCACCTGTACGAGTAGAGTCGGTTACCGTGCATACAGCAGCTGTCATCAAAAGTTGAGAGTCATGTAGCGCAACAGGACACGTGAGGCGAGACGAACGCGGATGCAGTTAGCGGCTTGGCACCCTGCAAATCAACGCTTCTCAGCCTTCCCGGCCTTCGCGCGGCCTCTTAAAGCTAACAGCACCCGGAACAATATGAATTGCTCCAAGGCCCTAAACTTGTCTGTCCTTCTGTATCCTCATGATGACTTCGGTTGAAGGATATCCGTGTGACGTCATTGATCCAGTCTTTCTTTCCTGCCTAACGTCTCCGTTCCCAGAGAACGCGTTCAATATCGATGACTTTCTGGACATTGGGGACTCCAGCCTACACCCAGCTGAAACGGGATCAGTCGTTGAATTCGATAAAGCAAATCATGGGCACGACAACACTGCCTGTTCCATACCGCCAAAGACTGAGTTGCGATCTCAAGGTCTACCGAACATCCAAATTGATGCCCCAAGATCTGCGCCTCAACGCATGACGAAGGGCCGTAAGCGGACCAAAAAGCAAAAAGAGGCTCGAAAATTCCAACGACAAGCGATTCCGACAGAGACCAAGGCCTTGCTGACCACATATCTCGAGCGCGACCCATATCCAAGTGCAGCTACTTATGAAAAGCTAGTCTCGGAACACGGTTTGCCATTGAAGACTCTCAAAAATTGGTTCAGCAATGCAAGAGCGAGGAAGGACCCATATCGTATGTAGCAACCACTGTATAGGTCTGATTGATCCTCGTATTAATGGTTTTCAAGAAGGGCAAATGACCGCACAGCCTTCTGTTCCCGATATCATTCAGCAGAACACAATGCTACATCCACAAATGCTGGCCCCACCCTCTCCCACTCCTAGCAATGTTTCCTTGGAAAGGTATCTTGCGATGCCGCCACAAGACGAACCAGCATCCCTAGAGGCTATTCAAGCGAATATCGCAGCAGCCCATCAAGATTCTACTACGTTTTATGATCCTGGGACTGGAGCGCGGATCCAGGACTCCGCCGGGCTTTCGCGCTATGAACACGTATTCCTTCCAGACGTCTATACTTCGACATGCGTAGACATATCTAAGCAGCATTTGGAGAATGCCTATGGATGGGTGGAATCAGACGTTCGCTCACAGGGTACCGGAATCGTGCCGCCTATTGGGGTTGATCGTAATGTCGTTTCACCACAATCAGTATCCAGTGCGTCCAAATCTGGGGAGCCGCAAGCACCACCGCCCACGGATGTCTATTGTCTCGATCCTTTCGCGTACTACAATACGGATGCCGTTCCAGACTTTGAGTTATGGAGTGGTCTTTGTTCAGACAACCTAAGCAGATATACCGCGCCTCTCGAAGAATTCGAAGGGCTTCCGGCATCAATCGATGCTTCGCTTTACCAGAGATGGGATGCAGCCAGCAGCGCAGGAAGCATGAGCTCTGCCCATAGCTTTGGATCTGTTGGAAGCTTCAACTCTGTTAACAGTCGTGAGTCACGCAGAGGGCGACGTCGTTGGGCCTCGAGAAGGCGGACATCGCCTGATATGGAGGCGGATCCCAATTCTCTGCTCCAGCAGTCGGCTGTCTACGATCAGCTCTACAACAACTCCGAGGTTTCCCATCAAGTTGTCTCAATGGATGATACGGGAGAGAAGACATGTGACAATCACCCTGTCCTGTATACTGAACTTCTTCATACTTCTAACGATAGTCCGGGAGTGAGTCCGAGAGTGAGTCCGAGAGTAAGTCCGAGAATGAGCCCATTTGTGTTCGATGCGCCCAGCGCCACGCGATCTTCAGCTATTACAGTTGCACATCCTTTCCACTGTACATACCCAGGCTGTGGCCGATCTTTCACGCAGCGCTACGAATGGTTACGTCATGAAGAGGCTATTCATCATCCACAAAAGGTTTGGGTATGCTGTAGGGTTACAGACCCTCACCAAATCTCTCTCACTGAGTCCAGTATGCGAGCTATCAGACGACCCCAGGATATAGCCGGTATTCTAAGAGAGCTGTTCAGCAGGTTCTTCTCCCAATGCGCAACGAAGAGCGAAGCCGCGCGTACGTTCTTTCGCGAGGACCATTTGATACAGCACATAAAGTCGTCTCACATCAACTTCGATCAGCCTACGCGCATGGAAGACTCCGTCGTTATGTCTAGCGTAGTCCGAAAGGTGCTTCCCGAATTGTGGGAACGGAACAATGTCTATGTGTCTGATATAGCAGCTGGACTCCATTGTTCTGCTTGCAATTTCAGTCTCAAAACTTGGGATGAACGTAAGGACCATTTCGCCGCCCACTTCAAAGATGGAACTTTCATTTGGACCAGACCGGACCTTGCCCTACGATTTGGAGCATTGTTCGTCCCACCGTTGGCGCCTTTACCAGGTCAAGACATGTCTCATCTGTAAGTGATCTTCCTTGTTCTTTTGATCCGTACATGCCTTGCTCAAACACCCGCTTTTCTGGCTATACACCTCACGCGTGGAACGTTGCACCTCTCTGAACAGATTCACGAGCAATTTCAAGAGCTTGGCATCTCTCCTGGAGCGAGTCGAATAAATGATAACACAAGTTACAGTCTCCGCAGGTACCTCTGCCGATTATGCGCGAAGCCATTTCCAACGTATGCTGTAGCACTGTCACACCACAACAAATGCCGTGGATGGTCCTGCGCGTATATCAGTCAACCAGAGGCAACATTCATCAGCATTCCATACGAATTTGGCCATTTCAGTTGGTGCAAACTATGCGATGGCTTCTCGGAGTTTTCAGGGCCTGGCTCAATTATGACTGCGGCCAAAATGGATCATTACCATTCACATCGTCTTCGACAGTGCAACTCTCCCGTATTTCCCGACATCGAAGGCTTCTCTGCACATCTCAAGACTCATCCCGGGGTAGGACGTGATCATAGCTGGGGTGAAACCGAGTTGAGGGATTGGATGGGCGAAATCAGGTCTTCGCTTACTATACGGAAGTAGAAACAATCACGACGACTGGCTGAACGATTCGAGATCGTGATATTCAGGTGTGCGCTATTACTTGAGTATCATGTAAATGATATGTCATCACGCAGTCATTCAGAGACCAATTGAACTGCACCTGTCTCATCAAGTCATATTAATCTTAATTATCACAGTTTCTTGGACGTCTGGCTCTGGAATATGTCATCACATTCGGTCTCAATAAAAGAAACGCTATATCAACGCCAGTTGACATGACTCCCCACGGCCAGTACCACAGCCCCTTGGGGTTTCAACCTTGACCGAAACCTTACTAATGCGACGCAAACGGCGATGCTGAGCTCATACGACGTATAAACCCGGATCAAGTCCTCAGCCCGGACTTGACTTCCTTCTCGAGCCTATCCAGACCGAGCTTCGCTACGTCCCATTCACATTCACCACTCTCCGCATGGAATACCAATGAGCTGAATCTGCTGAACGTCTTTCCGCAACCCCCAGCACGACACATGTAGGGATCTAGAACACCGTCCTTCATCCAGCCCATCATCTCTTTCATCTCAAGACGTCCTTGACGGATCTGAGCGTGGATGTCAAGGTCCATGTATAAGGCAGAGTACCACCATCTGCCAAGCAATCGGGTCAGAAAAGCTGGATCTGGGATATGGGGGCATTTTCCGGTTTCGAGGTGCTTGATGAGCAGAGTCTGGGTCTGCATGGGTGTGGAGCAGAGATAGCAGTTTTCGACTGCCTTGTTGTGCTCGTTGACATGCTGGGTATGGTCAGCTCTTTTCTCGCCAATATCGGGAAATACGTCTTACTTTATTGAAGTCTTCCTCGATATCTGTCCAATACGAGCATTGTTGGCAGGGAAAACAAGATATACGATGGGCCTCGAGGTCCTGAGCCGGAAACGATCTATCGCACCCAGAACATCGTTTCGTCAGTCCGCAGGATTCCAAGTGGAGAGAGAGCTTCGTTGCACTAGGAAACACGAGATGACATCCAGCACAGAGGAAATGGTCCTCTTGGATGTGTTTCTCCAGCTGAGCTGCATCACGGCCATCGAAGTCGCAGCCTGGTTGCAAGCAGTGCTTGTGCTTGGTCGTGTTTCTCCAATGCTCATCTCTCGCATCCTGATCCTTGAATTTGACGTGGCATGTGTTGCACGAGACGTGTTTCGGCGCCGTTCTCAAATGGGTTTCCATCTTCTCATGGCTCTCGAATCCCTTCAAGCACGTCAAACACGCGAACTCATGACCAACGGAGTAGTTGTTCTCGAAGTGGTTTCGGAGTCCCCACTTGTCGTTGAAGGCGCTCAAGCACAGATTGCAGAAGACATCGTGGCCAGTGGCGTGGTCAACATGGTTTTGGAGACCATTCCTGTCCTTGAAGACGCGTTTGCACAGATTGCAGTAGTTCTGGTGATTCGGCGATTGCTTGACGTGGCTCTGGAGCGCCGTCTTGTTGGCAAAGCGGTGGTTGCAGACTCCGCACCAGTTCTCGTACTGATTGAAGTGCTTGTCGCTCTCGTTCAGTCCAGCCGGGGAGAGCGGCGAGGGAGGCTCTGCGGTTCCATTCGAAATGCGACGGAGAGGCTTGCTGGATTGACGACCACGAGCATGAGGCGGTGGCTTGTTTTCATCGTGAATCACCAGTATGCCTGTCTTCTTTGGTTGGGCTCCGCGTGATTTGACCTCTTGCCAGTCACCAGCGTCCAGGTCGAGTGCTGGCTTGGCGTTAGGGTCTTTTTTGGTACCTAAGACTGGTCTCGGAGTGTTGAGACTGTCGTCTCCTTCATCCAACAAGGCGAAGCGGTTGAAGCCTTTCCCACTCATCTTGCCCTGCGTCGTACGAGCGTTCCTGCCCCAGTGGCACGGCTAGTGTTGGCGGACGGGGAGAACGACTTCGAAACGCGGAGTGCGCTCTCAGATAGAGCGGAGCGGATGAAGCACGATGAGTGCGCGAAACGCTATCTGGAGGGTGCTTAGAGGTGACGCGAAGCTGTGAAGTTCACGTGATGTTGCGAAAACGCGCTAATACGTGCTCACGTGACGTCATGCTGTTCACGTCCTTTCGGGTCACAAAGCCATGCCCTGGCAACGACGGGGCATGTGAGATATGTATGAGATGTTCGAGAATCATAAAAGACATAGGATTGGTTGAAGCAAACGGCGCGATCCCAAGAGGGTCTGCGGTCATGCAGGCACCCGGTAGGCGAGATTGGCATCCTCTCTACTTAGGGTACTGGCTTGGGAGCTCGGAATAGGCTCCTCAGCTGGTGGAACGTGAGAGACCGAGAGAAGATGGTTGTTTGCCGGTTGCCTTGTAAACAAGTCCTCCCCTAGCTCACTTCCCCGCCCCCTCCGACTAACCCACTGAGCTACATCCCTCCACAACTGCAACTTGAAGTAAGTTTGATTTGCCGTCTTGAAAAGTTCTCTCAGCCAAATTCCATTCGGCATGTTCATCTGACTTACGTATCGTAGCAATCGCAGAAACAAACACTCACTGCATAGTTGGTACCTGAAGTATTGCCCTGCCGACCGTATCCACCCCACCACGGCGCTCAAAGTTGACTGACCATAGCAGAAGAATGTCTGCTGCTCGCGAAGACACCAGCCAGGCATCGTCGGGGGACTCCGAGCGCTCTCATCCGCTATCACCCTCCTCTTCTGCCGCTAGCCATAGTGCGGTGGAACATGGCGACGTGGAAATGACCATCGAAGAAGACGTAAGGAAAGAATCTGACTCCACCACCGATTCAAAGACGTCATCGAAGAGATGGCCTACGCCACCTCTCGACCGAGTCTGGGCCGTCGACACGTTCAAGGGAAAGTCAAATAGAGCCAGCATGGAGCGTATGCTTGTGAAGGCTGGCAAGGATCCGAACGCACCCCGATTCCGCAACATGACCGCCATGGAACTTCAGCTGTATGGCCACAACCTTCAGAAGAAGACGGTTGGCGCACAGTATGGAGCAACTGTTGCTCACTCCTCAGATGATGAGGTCATGGAAGAGCCATCTGTTTCGAACGTCGCCGCCAAGGGTCAGGCAGTGTTGTCTTCTGGCAACATGGTAGACGCGGAAGCTATCATCACTAGCCCTCGCGCTCGTAAGGTACGTTGTCTTCTAGCGTGCAATGCGTGCTGCAAAATATCTGTCCACTCGCAATCCGCAGTCTACATGGACCTATCAAGAGGCTCGAGGGTCTTTGTTCGGTCCCTATTGAAACATAATCTCACTGACTTTTCAATATCAGGTGGACGCCGACGCCGACGCCGATTTCGAAGAAGCACTTGGGTTCGAGGACAGTGACTCAGAGGTAGATCAAGAGGGTCTGACGAGAGCTAGCGCGGCGCTCAAGTCCATCAAACGTGCGGTTATATACGATTCAACCCACCACAGGATAGACCTTTCAGACGACGTCGACTCTGAACCTGGCGAATCCGATGAAGACGCAGAGGGAGATGTTCAATCCACCTATACCTGGAAGACGATACTGTACGCGCGCGAGGATGAGCCTGTCATGTCTTACAAGGTCCAGCTTGTCATCCGGGAGATCATCAGTCTTCGCAAGAAGCTTCAGGATCCCCCCACTGATGAAGACTTTCGAAGGAATATCGAAGCCGGCATCACGGTTCCCAAGTTCAAGCGCAAATGCAACGTCGTCGTCAATGAGGTCGCGAAAATGATCGGTGGGTCGGATAGCAAGTTTCAGGCAAAGGTCCTGGTAAACAAGATCCTGATCGGTAGTTTCAAAGCGGGAAAGCTCTAGGGTGAGACGAGGGATGGCTGGCACGCGTAGGTGGTGAAGAGAAAGAGGGAGGCTGTCACTCAACTTCAAGCAAAACAGAAGCCAGCAGGCTTCATCGGTCTATGCATTCCCTTCGCTATCCATCAAGTAGCGTTACACAACATCGACGCGAACCTCGTAGCTAAAACCCAAAATTGAATCGCTCTACGTGTCGAGCTATAGTGTTAGACCAAGTGTATGCAAGATCTGCTGTCCATGTATCACGATAGATAATCATTCAGATCAGCATGATAGGCCAAGATTGCACGATGTGTTGGTATGTGACTTCACAAAGCTCGCTTATACGCATGTCACGCTTCGTCGTCCCTATCCCACCGCTTTCCATGCACGCGTTGGACAAGGTCGGCGGTGAGCACAAATGTTACCCAAAAATTTGGCCAATAGACGTGATGTCTACAATCCTCCCGCTTATAAGCCAGCAATGATAGCCGTTGTAACAACCACCTCAACCAGAATCTCCCCACCCCTAGAGACATCCAATCCTAGGAATGGCTCCCAATACAAACCCGTCCAGCGCGGCCGGTGCTCGTACAGGAACACGTCAGGAACCTCCACCCAGACCAGCTTTCGCAAACGCAGAACAGCGTGCAGTCATCGACCGCTGCAACGTCATCATCTACGAGAAACTCGTCCTCCTCAAGCAACTAGCCGAGATCGAAATCGCGACCGACACCCACCGCAGCTCCAAGAAGAGTCTCAGCGATGCCCACGCCATGCTAGCAGACCCCACCAAGTTTCTCGCCATCCCACTCTACTGCCAAGACCGCATCATCCACGTCATGCAACTCAGACAAGTCCTGAGCGATATGGTCAAGGAAGGCAAACACCATCTCAGACATAAGGAGCGTCAGGACTTCGTTGGTATCCAGGAGGCGTTCGATTACTGCTGGAAGCAGGCTAAGGAGAGTCTTAGTGGTATTTATGTGTGCGGTACTCAGGACTGGAAGGCGGCGAAAGCGGAGGAGGTTCTCAAGTCGATCTTTGGGAAGGAGTACATGAGCTAGGATGGATTTCAGGAGTGAACGGATTGGGTATGTGTAGGGAGCTCAATTGTGTATATCACGGGACTTTGTGGTTATTGCGCTCTCATGAGCAGATGTGATAGACGGGAATCGGATTTAGCGTTAGACGATCAAGTGCATTATAAGGCAATTTTGAATCGAAAACTAGGATATGTACTGTCTTCTTTGATATGTTCACTTTTGTCAAGAAGCAAAGTCCCTTTTAAAGAGGACGGATAATTTCTCATTTCGACTGAAGAAAAGGCCTCGTATTGTCCTTCGCATCTTTTAACGGTCGTCAACTGGTGAGTCCCCTACGGTTCGGTGGCGTTGAACTCCGACAAGACTAGCTAGACCTGATTGGGCTCCGATTCTGTAGAGCTATCGTCTGTGTCGCTTCCAACGACACCCCCGAGTGTCCGGATAGCAGAAGCCAGCGTGACTTTCACAGGATCGTTCGGGCCCATCTGTGCGTAGACAGTTTTTATTATGTCCAATGCAGCCTCTCTTTTTTCTTGGAGTTTCTTGATGATCCGAATATACCCCTCAATCTTGAGCTTGTCTGATGAGTCTGGTCAGCGATCGTGTATGAAGGGCTCAAATCAATACAAGGCTTCATACGATCCGAGATGTTTGCGTCAGTCTCATTAGCTGTGTTTTTTGTAGAATCCTTGTCCTCATGCTCTCCTTGCGGACTGGCTTCGCGTCCTTCCTTGCCTCGGAATGGCAGTTCCGCCATGGTGCTTGAAGAATTTGTAATGTCGTCAAAGTTGTTTGTTGGGAGTCGAGACTTTGGAATAGACAAGTACGTACGTGGGGTCAATGTTGTGATGGGGTGCGAAGCAATAGAGATAAGCGGCAAGTTGTTCGCACAAACACGCGCGGAGATTGGCAGTGACTAATCCGGTCAGAATCACGTCGGTGCCCAGCCGAGACTTGGAACTAGTCGAAGCCCGCGTGATACGAGGGACGCAGATGTTGGTGTGTTATCGGAGTGTGTAATGATGTGCAGGAACTCTTAATTATGGCGTCATCGTCATTCAGAGATGAAGTTGGAAACCACAAGTTTCTTCAAGGACTCCATGGAGCATCCATCCGGTTTGGCAAGATCACGAAGAGGGTTATGTGACTGTTTCCGGAGCTCATGTGGTTCTCTCTCCACGTTACTTGAAGATACAATTACTCGTCCCATGACAGTGAGTGAGCATTGTCACTCTAGATGCGTGAGCTGATGATTGATTTCGTACCATCGAGAAGCAAACTTTATCTCGAGGTATATAACGCAGACCAAGAATGATACACTCTCCACACTTGTCTTTCCACCCACTTCTTCCCAATTTACAGATCGACACAGCCATGTCTGCCGCACAACAACAAAAGCTCCGCATCGACCTAAGCACCGTTAGAGACTACGTGAAGACACATCAAGCCAGCGGTATACTCGCTACTGACTTGGCAGACCAAGATGATATTCGAGGACTCATGTGGGTTACCAAGAACGGTCAAAACTGGGGAAGACCTGCTGTCCTACCAAGCGACCATCCAGAGAATCCATCTTCTTTTGTGGTCCTTCTCGATGATGATAGAAAAGTTCTACTTTCAGCAAACGTTCAATTATTTGTCTACCATCTGTACCGACTTGCGAATGACCTCCGGAACGAACCCGACAACAATAAAAATGCCGCGATCCTCCGGAGCTGGGCCGACTACCTCGCTATGCTGAAAGTGGAGATTGCGAATACCTGTTGGTTTGGATATGCACCGGGCGGAGAAGGCTCCAGGATGAGTACGGAGATTGTGGAGGAAGTAGTTGGTGACCAGCTTGGGTTCATGAAATGAGGGGAACTGTTGCGTTGCTGTAGGTAGAGACATATGTAAGATGTAGAACCCAAGACAATTAAGATCAGAAAAGTATGGCTATCCTAAAGGGACCTTGCATTTTGAGCCATTTATGCCCTGGTCTCTTCGCGAATAACAGCCCTACTGCATCACTACGCCCCGGATTTTTATTGACGCAACCTTGATTGCAAATAAGACGAGAGCCTGATTATGAATATCTGTGGCCTTAAATTGTTCAGTGAATGGATGTACATAACTTGATGACCACGCAAGGCTAAGGTGAACACGCGGAACTTCGTTTGGAGGCGTTCACTCTATAAGGCGTTTGCTCTATGACCTGTTAGAAGAACAGTGAAGTACTCCAGACCCTACCGATTGATGATATGCCTCTCATACCTCACACTCGTTGTTCAATTTCTTCGAACATATCAAGATTCTAATATAGTCTCTCAGATTTTTAAACTCTACTCCATCCCTTTTCCTCTTCCGCTCTCATCGTCAAACAAGCACTTGCGATGATTATGAGGTCTGCTCGGACCCCGCAGAAACTTCGCCGCAAGCCATCCCTACCGCATGTCTACTTTCGTCGACCAGAAAGAGAAGGCGCACCTCAAAAGTTCTTCGAGGGCGCGAGGTGGGCGCTGCACAATCTCCTACAGCACCCGAACATGGAGAGAGCGCCAGGAGCTGTAATGCAGGTGATCAACGATCTATTGGACTACACGGACAGGCAGCAAAAGAGCTGGTTAGAACAACTTGCCACGCCTAGGGAGCTCACATGGGCGCCTCAGAAGCTTGATGGATATTTCAGAGACAAGAATGGCAGAATGGATATAGAAGAAGACCGAACGGCGGAAACACTGGCTCTTGAGACAATGAGGCCTGATCGTGAAGGGTTTGAGGCTATAGACTTGTAGGGAGTTGCAGTCATAGATGTGAGTATCTGCAAGAGCTTGGTGCTTTGGGAAGAATACTTAGGGTTCCCATGTTTCGATACCAAAGAGGGACGGAACGCCAACGCATGCCTTCAGGGCGGTTTACCCTAGGTATATATTGGGTAAACCACTTCGCTGCTTGAAATTCAAGATTAACATCACATCCTCCAATATTCCAAATGCTCTTCTTTACGAGGCTAAGCAGGCGACCGTTCTCTGTTCGCGTCACTGCTCTAGCAACGGGTATGCACTGGAATGGAGAGTCTGATCCAACTCCTCCATTATGAATATAGAAAAGAACATCTCAAAGAGAACTATCTTAGTATTTGGGAGATGCAATTCGAATTCACTGCTATATTGACACTCTTGAAGGCAGGCGCGAGCTTGCCCAGAGCTCAGACAGTCTCCCAGCCCGCACGTGCGGCCGTGATTGACCTCAACTCTCGACCCTCAACCTGGCATTGCGTCGTCTACTTGACCACCGACACAGACACCCTTCTGTGTCTGTCCACAAAACAATTCTGACCATTTCCCAGTGCATCGCTACAAGCGCTCGTATCCAAGGGTCCAGCTGCTCCGAACTACAAGCCCCTCCATCATGGCTCGCACCCTCGCGCAGCGGCGAGCGACCGAGGCCGCTGAAGCTGCGGCACGTGAAGCTGCGATCGAAGCATGCACCTTGTCTGATGCGGAGGCACGCGAGGAACTTCTCCGTCGCGAGCATCGCTTTATCGCAGAGACTGACAACGACAGTGCCATTCAAGCGGTCGGACGGGACATGTTCGAGCAAGCACTGTATCCGATAGTGAGCGCCTTCGAGCCACCACCCACTGAAAGCCTTGCAGTCGTCTTGAAGCGCACCATTGCGAAGATTGAACATTTGAAAAGGGCTGATTCGTTTGCGCACCATAGTTCAACTGCGGAACCGATGGGAGGAGACTTGCAGCCACGATCCGACACCCGCGAGTACGTTGTGCCTGACTCCGAAGACGAAATTGAAGAGTTCGATCCGTGGCAACAAGAACAGGCCAAGGTTCGAACTAAAGCACCTGTGGCTCTTGCACCAACCAGAAAGATGCTTCCCAGGATGAGCGGAGCACAGCAACAAGCTCATGAAGCTTCAAAGCCCGGAAACGACACCAGCTCCGCCAGCAAAACTGGAAAAGTATCTGTACGTTGGCACCACATAGTATAGCCAACACAAACGACTAACATATCTGGCAGTCACTTCTCGTCAAGCTACCTGTCAAATGGCCTTTGGAGAAGACATCGCAAGGTGTCAAGAAGCAGCCTCGTACTGATAAAGGTACTTCTTCGAATTCTATGATTGAACAGCCACAGAACCTCGGACTCTCGTACAAAGGACCAGTTGGCAAAGCGATGATTGATCCAGAAAAGCAGCAAGCTACTCTGGGACCTCGCATCCGAAGAGAGAGTGAGAAGGCCAAGCTGATGCGAGAGAACGAGCTCTTCGCAAAGAAAGACCAAGCCACCAAGGAAGAAGCTAAACGCGAAATTGCGGCGATCGGAACTCGTATGAAAAAGACGAGTATCGTTAAAAAGATCAGCAGACCCGTTCTTCCCCAAATACAGCAAGAAGAAGGACGAATTGGTGAGGAGGACGCCACCTTAAAACCATATCCGACCTTGATACAGTGGCCATCTCTAATTGTCCACCTCAAAGTGCCATCCATGTACAAGCCGGCATCTCAGCCTGGGCCCCTGACGCCACGGGATCACCGACAGCTGTCGCAAACCGCTAACAACGGAGTGCCACTCATAGACAAAAAGCGAGCGCAGTCACCTGAGAACCCCAGCAAACTCACGCAACCCCCTAAACCGCGCCGTCGCTATGTTGGTCCGCGCTTCTCCATGAACCTGAGAGGAAGCGGCGCCTCCAAAGTGTCACCTCCCCAGCTCGCCACCACCGCTCCCATCGCGGGCAAGACAGTCCAGCCAGAAGCCCAAGGACCACCCCCCGCGTTACATGGAAAGACTCCAGGAATCGCAGCGCCCCCGCCTGCTATGGCGATGGAGGTAGACGAGCAGCCCATAGACCGAGAAGACCAAGACAACGACCCACCGACCATGTCCACCCAGTCCACGCTCCCCATTCGCGAGAAGCGCAAGACGCGATCCAGCGACCCAATCCAACCTACCCTTCCCCAGACCACCGACATGCCCACCCCTCGTCCCCGGAAGATGCAGAAGATTGCAATCGCGCCCGAGCCCTTTGTGACGCACACCTCCAACTCCACCTCCAACTCCAACCCCGCATCCAAACCCAAAGTCAAGCCCGGTATCTTGAAACAGCACCCCCGGACGCACTCCACCTCTCCCCGCCCCGGACCCGGCATCTCAGAAGTTGGTGTCCCACGCCGGCAGTCGACCCGCCGGATCCCGGACCCGCCGCACATGCCCACGATGCCCGCGCTCCCCGTGCAGAAGACGCCGAAGGCGCAGAGGGATTTCCAGAACGGTGCGATGATCGCGTTGGAGAATGTTCTCGAGGTGCGTCTGTCCCCTTCCCATCACTCCCCTATTCCCCTTTACCCATTCCATTACCCACCCCCAACCCCCTCCTCACCACGCACCATCCTCCCGCCTCTCCTATTAACGATATGCAGGACCAGTCCCTCAACCCGCGCCTCTCCCTACCAACCATCATCTCGTACCTGGAAGACAACAAGCCTCTCTTCACAAACGAGCGCAACGACCACCGAAACACAGTGCTGGCAGGGGGCCAGTTTGTGTACACGGTGTTGAGGACGTTGCATAAGCAGCGTAGGGGGCTGGCGACCAAGGTCATGGTCGGTATGGTGAGGCGGCATGTGGAGGCTGGGGGCAGGGAGTTGGGGGTCGAGATTGAGGGGGAGGAGGGTGGTGGCGGTGAGGGGGAGTGAAGGGAGGATATGAGGAGGAAGAGGGAGGAAGGGGAGTAGGGGAAAGGGGGTATGAGGGCAGTGAGTGGGTAAACGGATAGCGATGGGACTTTGGAAGACGAGGTGGTATACGTGTGACGGGGTTATGGTTCGGATGAAAAAATCGGAGTAGCAGCGGTGTGTTTGTATACCCAAGGAAAGCAATGTAATGAAAGTAGGCAGCAAGTGTGACGATGCTTATGTTTCCGTTGACTATGTGCAACAGATGGTGTGCGTGACCTACTCTACGGCAGGTACTCGTCAGTCCAGCTGACCCTCATATCCCCCATGTCGAATCCTTCCCAATGTGTATGTATCCCCCCATGTTCAACCAGCCGTACATGCATGCCAGACCGCGCTAGTCTAAACTGAAGATCATCTCGAGCGTGTAACATCAAAAGCCGTGGATATCGATCGCAACAAAGAGACTCTTTTTGCCCAACACCATTGCCCGAATTGGGCGAACGAACACCCAAGTTAACGCCGTCGCTGTACGTGTCTGCCAAAGATCCAAAGAGCGAGACAAAGGAAGAGGAAATTTAGAATACATGGAGTGGGTCGCTGTGCTGTGACTGCAGCGAGCTAACCAGGTACACGGGACATGGTCGCGCCATCCGAGCAAACCTGTGGTCCTGTGGTACGTCTCGCTTATCGTGTGGTCGACCGGGATGGAGATCCGTGGGCCGGATGGCTTGGCGCTGGTCGCACGCGGGCGGGTACCTCTGTCGGACCAATGGAGAACATCGGAAGCTCCGTAGCCGATTTTGGGACCACAAGATTTTTGGTGCCTCGAGGTTGAAAGCACGGAGGAGACTATCCCCTTTTGGACACCTCCAGCACCAGGGAGTGAACAACATCAGAAGAGCAAGAAGCCCTCAGTAGGTCCGTATGTGCGGTCGAAAGATCTGATTGCTTTGCTGGATCATGGCTTCAATCTTCCCAGCTTCATTCGCTTCGAATGTCTGCATCAACTCCATTTGCTGGGCCTGGTTGAGACCCATGCTTCGTTGCTGCTCATTGCTCCACTGAGGATACAGGTAGTCTACCATTGGATACCCTTGGTTTGCCGCATAGTGTTCGTTGTATATGGGCGATGAAAGTGCCTGTGAAATGGGCGGCATGCTGTAGGGTTCTTGTTGGGGGAGACTGAAATTCGGGTTCCACTGCGGCAGCTCCGAAAAAGTGGTGGGTAGCGGATTGAAATGGGTGGTGAACTGGCTGGAAGGAGGGTAGTTGAAGCTCGGAATATTGGTATCGATGGACGATTTCGGACTTGATTCCATGAAAGGTTGCGATGTGTACTGTTGCGGGGAGGTGTCCATCGACGAAGAGTGGGTTGCCGGCGAGGTTTGGTGCATCGTTGGTGCACTTTGCGTCGTGGTGAAGTTGAAGAGTGGTTGAGGCTGATTCGGCAAATAGCCAAATGGGGGCTCTGAAGGTGTGTGGATCGACGCGGTCGAGGCCGTGGCAGGGCTTGTTGTCCGAGACCGGTTGATCCCTTCGACGATACTAGCCGATGTCACCGATGCGCTGTCAGACGGAGATCCCGCTGCAATGGGAATGTCTCCATCCTTGTCAAAGATCTTCATGCATGCGCCGATGAGGTTTTTATATAGCTCATGCGCGGATGCGACCCCCGGCCACCGCTCCGACGACAGCTCTACCGACTCGAGGGCCACATTTAGATGCTGCTCGACTTCCTCGCGGCTATGCAAGCGGCGGACTTCGCAGTACGACAGGGTCCAGAGCATGGTGTTCATGGCCGAAAAGATGGCCTGTGTGAAGATCCATGTCAGGTCTACGCTTTTCGTTTCGATCTGCTTGCGAGTCATGTGGATGTTGTATTGACATGCATCGTAGCATTGGATGGCCGCATGCACAGACGGACGCGGGACCTGCGGCGAAGGGCGGAAGAGGAAGAGCACCATGGTGTTGTACCTCCCAGTGAACCTGCAGATGTGTTAATGGTAGTCAGTGGAAGAGATAGATGTTTGTACTCACCAGACCTTGTTCAGGCCCGAGCCGCCGTCCATTTCGGGGCTCGTGTCTCTCCAAGCGACCATCTTTGCCATCATCTCTGCAAACCAGGGGTCTTGGTCATCCTTGGGCTCGGGCCTCTTTTTGAGGTACAGCTTTCTCCGAATCTCCAGTTGCAACATCCTCATCTTGTAGAAGTGGATGGCTATCCATTTCTTCAAGGAAGCCTGTGGGGCCGGCTGTATGCCTTCTCGTGTGAGGTAGGCGTCGTCAACCAGCTCCATGAAATTGACATCAATGTGTTCGCTGCGTGTTGCTAGTTGGGTTGGTCGGCCTAGACTGTGGGCCAAGCCCAAGTCCATAGTGAACAAGCTCCAAAATAGACGGCGCCGCATGTCGACTTCTAGCGGATCGGCGGGGCTGCCTCCGGGGCCCCTGGTGATCGTCTTTTCCTCGTGCAGGCCTAGTGCTTGGCAGAGCCGAACGCCAAGTCCGATAATGTAATATACTGCAGTCCGAGTAGGGGTCAGCAGCGAGTATCCGGCGACCAGGACGAAGCATTGGAGGGTCTTTATGTTCATCGGCTTGATAGTGGCTTCAAAGAACTTGAGAGCAGCCAGGTAGTAACTGTCAGCGAGGCCAGCGTACTGGGTGTCCATCCTCTGGAGACTGATGGCGATGACCATGCGCAGACAGAAATTCTGCCAGGCGTCGGTGGAGCCATTGTAGACGTCCTCGACGTCCTGCAGGAACGACGGCTCATGGAAGACTGGGTACATGGGATGCACTAGAAGCAGGTCAGCTGAGGGCGCGGGATGGGATTGGTGGGGGATGGCCTGCCTTTGCTGTAGAACAGCTGCACGAGGAGGTTCGTCAGGTCCCTGTTCGGCAGCTCTTCAGCCGCAACGTCGCTTACTAGTGGGTACACCTTGGACGTGGGCTTCTTGTCCTCTTCGTCAAACGTCGCCTTTATGAGCTTTGCGTGCGAGTCCGGCACGATCTCGGATATGCTCTTCGAATCGGTGAACTGCTTCGCCAGCTGCATCACGAGCCGGGTGATGGTGATGCCGCTCGACGGCCCGAGGAACTTGGTCTCGTCCGACTCATGGATTTTGACAGCTGCCACGCCCCGCACGACGTCCTCTGGGTCCGGCTCGCAGTCGTCCCGTTCCAGTTCGGCCAGCTGCTTCTCGAGGTCGCGCACCTTGTGCTGCAGGTGCACGACATAGTTGCGCGGGATCTTCGCGGCTTTGGCGGGGTCGTAGTACTCGCAGTGGGAGTTGGTGCGCTCGCAGGGGCCGCAGCGAGGCAGGCCCGGGTCGCATCGCGTCTTGCGCTGGGGAAGAGGAGGCTGCTCAGTCTCGAAACAGTGGGCGGGTTCGGGAGGGGCTTCTTACTGTGCGACAGCGACAGCAGGCTGTCAGTGTGTGGGCAATGCGGTTCGGGGACGCGCCTTCCTCATTTGCGCGTGGCGCCCCGTTCTGCTGCTGGCCTTGCGGTGTCTTCGAGTCCATCGTGCGCCGGCGGGAATGGCGAGGAGTCGCTCTCGTAGCAAAAAGTCCGGCGGCAGGGCGGCGGCGGATATACGTCGCGCGCGCACGGCCATCCCAGAGCAGGTAGCCTGCCTAGGAGATGATGGCGACGGTATGTCGTCGGTGTGGGACGCTATCGTGCTGCAGGCAGAGGGACATCCAGGGGTCCAGCGCACCCAGGGACCGGTATATAGAGGGCAAAGTGGGCGTCGAGGCACAGCCAACCGGCGGCAGCAGCAGCAGTAGCAGAGCGCGAAATGGCGGACTGCAACGGGAGTCTTGCGGTGGCCGCGGTTGAAACACACATGCAGCAACCCTGGGCTCGTTATCAAAAATTACCACGCCCGCTCCCAATCAGCGCTCGCCGCGCGCAACCTCCGGGGTATTACAAACGGACTTGGCGCCGTGGTTTCTGGCTGTATCGAAAGATGGGCGGGAGCGGCCGTTTGATAGGAGCTTTTGCGAGGGAGCCGCAGGGGCAGCGTCGAGCCGTCAAAAGCAGAACGACTCGCAGATTCTCACGATTCTCACCGCTGGCAGACGCATCGCATACCCAGCCCAGCGCAGGCCCGCCGACGACTCCGCGCGCACAAAGACTGCGGGGCATCGCCAGTGCGCCTCGGCTCCGTTGCTCCCACTGCTCCCAGCAGCCGGTGAGACGAGCAGCAGTCGCTGCCACACTTGGGGGCTGAGCCGCGTGCATTGAGCTGCTGCTGCGCCTCCCAGCGGCCCTCGCGGCCCTCACGGCCCTGTACCACCCTTCGCAACACCAGCAGGCCTCCGAGCAAGCGGCTTGGGACAGCTGAAGGGCGCCCTGCCAGAGCTCGCCTCGACGGCATCGCACGAGGCACTCCCGTGCTGTTCCGCCTCACTAGTCCCTCACCGTACCTTTGTCCGACACCATCAGTACGTGCATTTCGTCACACCCTCCCCATCAGGCATCCTGACCATGTCCGCTCCACCCCTCGTGTTCTCAGCTTTCTTTATCCTCCGACGCCCTCCTCATTTCCTCCGGTCTTAGTCTCCGTCGTCTGTCCTTTCTGGGCCTCTGGTAGGCTCGTCGCTTCCTCTTTCGGATTTCACGTGTTACCATATAAGGAACATTGAACCCAATTGACCATGCCCGCAGACGTCCCCTCGGGCCAGCCTGGTGACAGCAAAATGGTACTGGAAACGCCCCTTCTCCGAGTGAGCCGGCCTGTGGCAGCCTGCTCGCGGTGTCGCGCCGCCAAAGTCAAGTGTGACGGCAAGCTGCCAGCCTGTACGGCTTGCGAGAAGTCGAATCGCGCCTCCGAGTGCTCCAGCACGAACGACCAATTCGCACGAGGAAAGGAGAGAAGCTACGTTGCTACTCTCGAATCTCGCGTTGAGAAGCTAGAGAAGAAAATCGCCGAAGCCAGGGCCAGGAGAAAATCATCGTCGGTCTTGATGCAGGACTCCGTGACTTCGACCCCACGCCGGACATCTGTCGACACTGTCAAAGCACAGAAGCCGATCAGTAAACGCGCAGCACGTCGCAAAGAGGCCCTTGACATTGATGAGCTAGTCTCGGATTTTGGACTCCTGTAAGTAAACATGGTATCGTCTCAAGTCCGCCAACTGATTCCAGAACAGGGCTGTCAATGCTACGGCACGAGACTTCTACGGCTTCACTTCGGCCATGTCATATGCACGTCTAATCCTCTCTGCTAGCGCAAAGGAGGCTTTACCTACTGGACTAACCAAGACTCTACCCCCGAGATTCGCAGCAACTCCCCACATCCAGCATTACATAAACAATATCTTTACTCTCCTGCCCCTGTTTGAGGAATCCATCCTCTGGTCTTCGGTTGACGCCGTGTATCACTTGGATGAAGTAGCTACTGCTCAAGACCACTGGGTTGTCCGCATGGTGCTTGCTATTGCGTGTCTGTCGCAGTCGGAGCAGCGTGGAGATACTCTCTACTCGGATGCTGTTGGCCACGTCAATGCAGCCCTCGAACACGCAGAAGAGGTCTTGCATCCTGGCTTCATCAGCAGTATCCAGGCTCTGATACTTCTCGTCCAATATGCCATGATGGATCCCCACCATTTCGATAGCTGGACATTGATTGGAGCCGCGTCACGAGCCATGGTCGATCTTGGCATCCATCAAGACCCTTCAAGAAGTACGCCCGTGCCTCGCGCTAAGCTCGAGGTCCGGAGAAGGGTCTATTGGTGTGTCTATGCTCTGGACAGGTGAGACTATGGGTGATAACCAATTTGGGTCGTGTTACTGATGTTGCTCCAGATCCACCTCGCTTGTACAAACCAGAGCTTTCTCTTTCTCTGATGACTCCGCCCACGTGGCATTCCCTTTCCACAACTCGCCGACCTCGCCAAAGCATTCATCACCTCAGTCACATGTGTTCCAGCAATCGTTCGAATCAGCTCTTGATTACTTCCGGATACGGGAGATGCAATCCGAGTGGTACATGGACCTCTTTCAATCTGGTCGTGAATCTTGGCAGGACCCATATCCGTATATATGGAAGACCTACGCCAAGATGTCTCAGTGGTACCAGGACATGCCATCAACAGTATTACCAGCAATTAGGTCCTTCTTCGAAGTTGAGCTATTATATAGCTATGTCTATATGTTATCGCCCAGCCCGCGGGTCCCGCACATCCACGAATACGCTCAAAGATTAATCTTCGAACACTGCATCGCCTACGCCACGAATCTCCTTGCCCTCATCTCTCAGCCTTCCCATGGCACGAAGCCTCCGATTACCTTTTACGATGCTATGCGTGCCTATATGACAGGTCGGCAATTTGTCGATGTTCTGTCACGAAACTTAGACGTAATCCTAGACCCCGTTCCTCCAACACCCCCTGCACCTTCAGGCCCGCCATCCACATCCGATGACCCATTAGCGCCACCTCTCCCGATATCAGCGCCTCCATTCCCTGCTCCAGTGATACCCGACGGCCAGTCTGGTCCTCAACATCCTACACAACGGGCTATCAACGCCATCAACGACTTCACGGATATCCTTTCGCGCTTCGGCCTGCGTTTCGGTTTCACACATTGGCGCGACCGCTTTCAACGCGAGTCTGGCGCTCTTTCATCACAGCTCTATCATCGAGCGTCCCAATCACCAGCACAAACGCCTCCATCGCAGGGTATGCCCAGCCACCCAACTTTCTTCTCGCAAACGTGGCTGCCAGCGAGTTCGCCCCCGCAACAGGCTTACCAGCAACACCCAACCACGCCACCTTCGGCGTACCCACCACAACCAAGTCCTTTCTCAACAAGTCCATTCGCCGCTAGTCCATACTCGGCACCCAATCAACAACAGCCAGTGCAGGACTGGACGTCGCCCTCGCCACAGCCTCCGGATATGCCACAGCCTACGGAGGGAAGAGTGCGGCAGGCTCTTATCCTTGGACCGGGAATACCTCAGAATGCGCAAGGGCAGCATCAGGGACAGGGCGGGACGCCTGATGGGAGGTTCATGTAGATACCCTGTCTTTTTGTTTTGTTGTATATGCGTGGTATCATTGGTGTTAAAGCGCGTTTCTCCGAGCGTGGTGTTCATGGAAATATTAAGGCGAACCCTCGGACTGGAGTATCCATGCAAATCAAAAGCGACTCACGAATCCCTTTGCGCATCACGCGTCTCATTGTCTAAGCTATAGCAATGCTACATGGCGCAACATGCAACACCATTTATAGCATGGTGTTTCTTTCAATACATAGTAAAGAGAAACAGCACGCTATGCTGGTCGTCCATCTAGAGTCTATACCGCGGGCGCTTCTTGAGAACTCCAGAGCTGCAGGTGGGCTACATACACCACGTGACCGAAGGCTTCGGCCCACCTGCAGTTCGCAGAGTGGGCACGCAAGTGTTTTTTTTTTGGAATGATGGTGTTCGAGCGTGCCGTGGTGTTCTTGCGGGAGGTTTAAGATATCATGACATGAGATGGCACTCGGATGGGTTATTGATTCGGCGTGGATCAAAAAGTAGTATCTTTTTGGTAGGTACGGGGGTTTGTATCATGTGTACACGTCTAGGTGGAGACTATGATGAGGAATGTTATATACAGACTTACTGCGCGTTTCAGTATGATATAAGATGAAATGATGGGACGTTATAGCTCCTGTGTGCATCGAAACGACTGATGGACTCGTGTGCTGATATCGATCGATAGAAGTCGTGCGCGCTTTATGCTGGCAAGCTTTAGAGCAGCGCTGTACCTTGTCTTGTAGAGACGCGATTAGGATAACTCGATGGATAGAATGTATCCATATCTTATTGTATGGTAGGCTCTGATACATGTCTTTTCCAAGGTATCCATTGTTGAAAAATACAGTCATTGCGTAGTGCGCAATTCGTTGTGAAGTGAACGAGTTTGATGTTTCTTTCCGCATCCTGTCACCGCGATGCCGGATCCTGTCACCGCAGTGCCAATCACCACCCCCAGCCACAATAATTCGCCGAGGATATCAGGTTAGCGCGGTGCACTGCAATTCTTAGGGCGAACGGGGCGTAGAGCAGGGGCTTGGCGAGGCTGGGAGGATACCTTGTAGTCGGCGACGAGAGGGAGAATTGAGACCTTAGGGAGAACGCTATAGAGAAGTCACGAAATTATGATCAGGATGCCTGAACGAAAGCCCCATGTTCACAGACTCAGAATGAACCAGAGTATCACAGGATATTGGAAGATGTCATGCAGAACTCAACGAGCATGAGAGGTCTTCAATTGCCCCACTCTAGTGAGGATTAGGGGTTGCTTAATGCTAAACACGCATCCACGGCCAGTCCAACCCTGTCGATCTGTTAGTGTATCGTTCGACGAATGCTGCTCAACTCGCTTTGAATCTAGGTCGGTTCTTTGGGCTAAAGGGCGCGCAGAGAAGCGCAAAAGAAGGAGAGCTGCAACATACCGGCCTTCCTTCATCCTCACGACATCATCAATGACCTCCCTGTCCAGTGCAGGGAACATGCCAGCCAAGGTCTCGACGACCACTCTGTGTTCTTGCCTCTGTATTCGCCTTGCTTCTTCAGCCTCTGCTGATGCTTGTCTCGCAGCTGCGTCTTCGGCCGAAAGTCGTTCCCGTTGATGTTGTTCCTCTGCTGACCGACGCTGCCCACCCTTCTCGTTGTATTGAGATGGTGCATTTGCCGGGTAATCAGAAGAGCGGCGCGGCTGACCACCGAGCGGCTGTGGGGTTAAGCGCGGCGTGTTCCCTGGCTGCGGCGTAGATGCAGGACCTGAGGAAATCGTCTGGGTGTCATTGTCAGAAAAGATTCGACCGATGGTGCTCAGCGGCTTCTGAATGGTGCGAAGTAAGCCAGCAACAGCAGCATTTTCTTCTTCCGGCTGTTCGCCCTCGCTCTTGCCGTCGCGTAGACTTGTTGATCGGCGAGGGCCTACTCTTTCGGCTTCTAATGAATTCCGGGGCGTGACTTCGGGCCGTGATAGAGCCGACTTTTCCGAGAGATGTAGAGAGTGCGGTGAGGGCATACGGCGGTGTCCGGGTGTATGCGGCGGGTTTGTGTGGACGCGCAACTGGGGAGGGTTTGATGATTCTGGTGTGAGTGGTTCCGGTTCAGGTTCAGCATGTTTCTCGGCGATCGCCGAGACTGCGGCTTCGACGTTCTTTTCGAAGTCCTCGTCGGTGACGGTCAGCGACGTCCGGTCGAGACCCTCGATGAATTGGATGGCACCCATGAGGGATGAGATGTAGTACCCTGCTTCGCCACCCAGTTTATCTTGATTCCTAAATCGCAGAATGTATTGCACGTTAGAGACTAAATGATCCGGATTTGCCTGCAGTACGGTATATATCAGAAGAGGGACAAATGAATCAGCCGACTGGTCGGATTGAGACGTCCGAAGAAGGCCGAAGATGACTTTACAGCAATTAAGAACGCAGATGACTTTATCTCTCGGTGCACGGTAACTCCTTATCTTCAGAAGTTCCTGCTGGGCTAGGTGCAGAAACTTCCGACCTTTGTCACCCACTGGTTTGATGTCGAGATGTTCTTCTTTGACCCACTTGTATATGCGCACCTTCTGCGCGAGCACTTCGTCTCGCTCAACGTCTTCTTGATGTTGCCCTCTCCGGCCCAGTCCGAGCGGTTCGCCCCCTCGCCGCCTTCCCTTTGGATGCACCGGTTCAGGTGGGGGTATCACGGGGGAGAATGTCTGACTGTATAGTCGGTTCATGACCAGCTTTTCCATGCCCTCTCGGGCATTGTCGAATTCCGCATCGGACACAGTCCGCCACACTTCGCACTGTGCCATCTTCTTGCTGATGAACTCTAGAAAGTCACCAATTATTTTCACCTGCTCATGGACCATCCACTGCTTCTTCCCAAACTCAAGTAGGAAAGAACGGAGGAACTTTGCGACAGGGTCAGCAGTCCGATGGCGGAGCTGCTCGAGGAATCGGTGGAAATCGAAAGGCAGGTCTGGCTCTGGGTCAGGCTGCGGAACGGGAGGTGTGGGTTTGTACTCCTTAGCATGCCCGCTCGGCGACATGGGGTCGTTCAAGGAGCTATTCGTGCCAACGCGGTATAGTGATGACGTCCGTAGAGGTGGAGATTGCAGTGGCTGCTCAGATGAGATGCTCTCTGTAGGCGTGGGTAAGGGCTTGTCGATGGGTGCGAGACTTGATCTCCGCGGAGGGTGTGTGATGGGTGAGTCGAGGAGTGGACTCGCCAGCTCCAATCTAGGAGACATGATCTCGTCCGCGCCCAGCCCGCTTCCGTCGTGCGAGAACTGGTCCATGATGCTCTGTATTTCGGATTTGGAGTCATCGGTGTGGTCTTCGCCGCCCTCGTACTTGGAAGCATACTCGGTGGCGTCTGCATCTTCCGAGTTCCTCCCACTCGATCTTTCCTGCGAGACGGGCGAAGTGGTTCGACTCGGGACGTTGCTGCCGGAGGAGAGGTATTTGTCGTCCTTCGGCGGAGGCGGCGGAGGGGACGGGGATCGAACTGGCTCTTTGCCAGCTGATTTGGAGGGAGGCTCGGGCGGTGGTGTGGAGGAGAGAGCTATGGCCTCTGTCTTGGTGGCAATCTGGTCCATGGGCTCAGGGTATGAGGGCTGCAGGTTTGGCGCAATTGCATCTTCGCTGCCTGCGAAATCGGCAGGGGACGTCTCCGGCTGCGAACCTGCTACATGACTGTTCTGGGTTGTGGGCTCCCCCGCTGCCTCTACAGAGTGTTCTGGGTTGCCCACCTCTTCCTGGGGCGTAGGAGCCTGCCCCGCCTCATCTTTCGATGATTCCTGCTGCTTCACCTGCTTTAAATTGACGTTCTTGTCTGATATGGCTCCTCCATGGCTCTCTACAGCTCCTGTCAGTTTTTCGACTTCGTCATGTGGCTTCTGCACCCGTGGGATCTCGGGACCTTCATTCGATGGGGGAGTCGATGTTAATGGAGACATGAGCCGCTCTCCGGCTGGAAGACTAGGAACGGCAACCGGCCTCGCACTGGAAGACGTCCATTGATCGGACATGCGCAGGTGAGTGGAAAGGGCAGAAGGTGTGGCGATGAAACGATTGCTGGGGGCTGCGGCGATGCTGTCCTCGTGTTCCAGGTCGCAGCTGCCCGCCAAGCAATGCCCCTCGGCGTATCAGAACCGACAACACCGAGTCATGCACGCTTTCCCGTTGCGCCATAGCGCACAGATCCCTTCTCGTATGTCGTACCTTAACACCAAGCAGGCCTCACCCACATCACTATTCTGAACTGCCATGTGCGGCATCTTCTTCTCCTCGAGCCGCACTGCATACATAGCACCCGACCCCAGCACCGAGAGTCTTTTGAGAAACCGAGGGCCTGACAGCCTCGGAATCCATCAAGTTTTCATTCCTCGTGATGCCACCTGTGGGGAACACGACGATGCATCAGGCGGGCTGTATCTCACATTTGTATCGACGGTACTAGCTCTGCGGGGTGCCTCCGTGGTTGAACAGCCTCTTCGCGATGATGCTACCGGTTCCGTCCTATGCTGGAACGGCGAAGCATGGACAATCGGCAGTAACAACATCGTAGGGAATGACTCTCAGCACGTCTTCGCATCCCTGCTCGCAAGTTCCAGCTCGGATGTAGTCTCGGGGCGGGAGTCTTCCATCCACCGTACTGCTAGTGCCGTTTCTGCTATTCGCGGCCCTCACGCATTCGTTTATTACGACGCGAGGAACAGCTATCTTTACTACGCCCGGGACTGTCTCGGAAGACGCTCGCTGCTGCGAGCTTCAACTTCGACCGACTCGTTGACCTTGTCGAGCGTATGCAACAGTAGTGGCATGAAATGGGCAGAGGTAGAAGCAGACGGCTTGTATGTAGTTGATCTCGCCACAGCGTCTGCAGACCTGCCACTGCACATCGTCCACATTCCTAGGCGTCTTCCAAGCGAGCCACGGCACCCCGATACCTGTCTTGTAGGTACCTAGGTAAGTAATTCACTGGCTCTTAGTTGACTAACCTACCTAGACGTCACCCTTTCCTGGCATCAACAGAAATTTGCCGAGCGAGCCCTCCTTTCCCGCATCTGGCCATGTCGACGAGCTGCATCGCAATCTGCGAAGGTCCCTCCAGTTACGAGTTCAACATGTTCGTGAGGCCATTGACTCGATTGATTATAGCCCAGCGCAATCAGCCAGAGTTGCCATCTTGTTCTCAGGAGGGCTCGATTGCACCGTTCTTGCACGGATATGCCATGATCTGCTGCCCGTTTCCGAAACTATCGACCTGCTCAATGTCGCCTTCCAGAACCCACGAGTTCATGGCAAACTGGACCCAACGGTCTCCCCTTACGCTCTTTGCCCCGATCGCATCACGGGTCACGCATCCCACGCAGAGCTCGTGAGAATCTGCCCGGGTCGGAGCTGGCGATTCGTAGAAATTGATGTGGCGTATAAGGAAACAGTGGCTCATCGATCCCGGGTGATGACGCTGATGCATCCGCACAACACAGAAATGGACCTTTCCATCTCCTACGCGCTTTATTTTGCGTCGAGAGGTGAGGGTGTTCTTCAACTTGCCCCTAGATCAACAACAATCCAATATTCCACCTCGGCACACGTTCTCCTGTCCGGACTTGGAGCAGACGAGCTCTTCGGAGGCTACCAACGGCACGCTACAGCATATGATCGCCATGGCTACACCGGCCTCCTCGATGAGCTGGAGCTTGACTTTGGTCGCATTGGGAAACGTAATCTAGGAAGAGACGACCGCGTCATTAGCGACTCTGGAAAGGAGGTTCGCTTTCCGTTCCTCGACGAGGGATTTATCGTTCTGGTACTGGGGCTGCCAGTCTGGGCGAAGTGCGACTTTGGGAACCCACAGCAGCTCGACTCTGTCGATGCGGCGCGCTTGCTGGAGCCCGGAAAGCGGATACTGAGACTACTAGCCTGGCAGCTTGGCATGAAAAGCGTTGCGACGGAGAAAAAGCGAGCAATTCAGTTTGGCGCTCGTACAGCTAAGATGGAGACAGGCAAGACAAAAGGTACCCAGACCTTGGTGTGAAGCAGATTTTGATGTAAGTGTTCTCACTTTTCTACTCAATGTCTGCGCTATGATGAGGGAGACTAGAGCATGCTCAAACCTCCTCAAACCGGGCCAAATGGGGAAGACTGTGGGACCCTACTCATACCTCTACTACCCACCTCTGAGTGTTTTCCATGCGGATAACCCGGCGGCTGTGTTGCTATGTATGCAGAAAGACCTGTGGTCAATGACCTATTCTTTGTAAAAGGCAAGTCTGAGCTTTGACTTGGGATTCGGGTTGTACCAGCGGCAATAAAAGGCACGAAGAGCTGATCATGACTCTACGTTCTAGGAAGAAACAGCCATTTGCGATGACTGGATATCCTGTGTCTGATTTTGTGGCATCTAGACAGACCCGGACCGAGTATCATCTCACCCCTTCTCCCATGTTCGCGTATCAAGCCCAGTACGCTCTATCAAGCACGCGGTCAGCCACGCCAAACTGCGGGGCCAGGCAGCTTGTAGTCAGGATCTCGAAGAGTGGAATTCCACATCAGTTTCGAGACCTGCAGTCCTGTATGGGATTAGTAAAGACTAGGACCGACCAGCGCTCAGTCATCCTCATGAGTCGGGCGTGCACCAACCTGACAAAGCTGGATTATGCAAGTCCAGAAAATCCTCCAAGTGCACCAGCGGTGCCGGCGTCCCTCCTCCCTGACCAACTATCTCAACCTGAGCACAGTTCACAAATATCTGGGTATCGTTTCGATCAGGCCAGGGATAGATCTGCTCCATTCTGAGCAAGTATTCTCCCGGCGGCGTCGTTTCGGGAACCGTGAATCGGATCTGTAGAGTAGAGGCACATGCATCAGCACTCCATCCCCAACCTCGACCCATCGACTTCGAGTTCCACTCACATGCTCGTTATCCCGCGCAAGCCAGTGCTGCTTCTGGTTCAAAGGAACACTCATATCCAGCCCCAACTCGCCAATCTTAAACCACTCGCCCAGCCCATCATACTCCCTCACGTTCCCCGTCGGCGCTCTGCTCAAGTACACGGCGACAGGTCCCTCGTGGTACGGCGCGATGGGATCGAGTCTTGCACGAGCACCCGTCGCAGCTTGGATCCCAAACTCTTCGCCTGCGTCGAGTGTTGCGATGGACGTGTTCTCTGCGTTGGCGAAAGCACCCCGGTTGCAGGCGTAGTCGTGCACGGGGTCTCGCAGGAAGACGGGATCGACTATGGAGCGGGAGCCGGTTTCGGGGAGGGCGGTGTATGAGACGTTGCTGTTGGAAGGAGTGGTTAGGTGGAAGGATGTGGTAACAGGTTGATGCACAGAGACGTCTGGAGTGCATATGTGCTTACCGGACGTATTCGAATGGTGGGGTGACGATGCCTTTGAGGATTATGCTGTACCACAGATCTGTGGTGTGTTATCGCGAGATTGATGCGATACTTACGGAGGACTGCGGAGTCAGACTTACAGTGCGGTTGTACGGTAGGCAGGAAGCTTGCGAGGAGAAGGCAAAAAATCGTGCGTTCCATTCTGGGTGGGAAATGGTCCAGAGGTTTGTCGAGTGGAGAAGAAAGTGCAAGACAGTATACTATTAGAGCAAAACCTACTGCTCTTTGTATACATACGGCACTCCACAGGAGATAAGCTAAGAGACAAGCTAAAAATGGCAGTGTAACCTCCTGGGCAGGTTGCTTTCGCTTCGCATACGTTTATCTCGAAGGAGGTGGGACGGCGTGTGTATTGATTGGTCGCGCATGGTAGTTCCTCATCTAAAGTCATGTAGGCTCATCGTCTTTTCGTCGCCCTGCAGATGGTAAGGCAGACGTGTGTATATAGCCTATTTGGACCACAGCGTCCGTGATTGCTTGGATCCTGCTGTACCACAACAACAGCTCGGTACAATTCATTGCCTCTTATCGGGAGTGCTTGTGAAGAGAAGCTTCTTCATCCATCGTCTTTCTGAAGGTATGTCAGCCATGATTTCCTTGGCGGGTCGTTCGTCACCTGGTGCTATCGTAGGTTTACAGAAAACAATCAAGCCACATTCATAGAAATGAAGCCTTCCACGGCCCCTCGAGAATACTTCAAAAGCTCTGCTCTTTTCTCGCTTGAGCTTGGAAATGCCGCCTTCTTCATGGAAGGGCAACTGGATAAACATATACAAAGGCTGCGTATGAGAGCTGCAAAAATTCCAGCAAGAACACAACCCTCTCGAACACCATCTTGAAGTGTGGGACAGAGCGAGTCATTGCCCCTCACACCTCCTGCAGAGACCAGTCATGACTAGAGGCTATAAGATGAAGTCTGCGGGTTTCAAACCCAGAACAAATCTTTACACCCAAGACAACTCAACTCATGTGGTCACCCACTAAGTCAAGAGGTTTTGGGAACAATGTAAGGTAAGTAAATTCCGCAAGACACAAAATACATATAGCTAGTCGAATCGATGGATAGCGTGTCTCATTCACCTTCTTCAGATTTTCGCCCAAAATAATTCCGTACCACTTCTTTGTAAGGGGAATTGTCAGGGCAGCTCTTCCACTCGTGCAGCGTTCCGTACTGCGGATCGTTGATGCTCAAACGCTTGAAGCAAGCAGAATGATCCTCGGCCCAGCGCTCAAGGCGGCTCCAATCATGGCACGTGCGGAATTGCTCGAATGTATCGCCCGGTACCGGATCGCCTGCGTACCTGGGAGTGTCATCTGCAGTACAAAGGATATCTGAGCGAAGTGCGTCGATACAGTGCATGACGTGCTCGGAAGGCTGGGTCTGAGGAACAGACAGCTGATATTGTCGAAGCGATTTGTATATCAACTTCTAAAGTCAAATCAGCATGGTTATCTGATTACACAAGTGCGATTAGGAGTTGTGGGCGGTTTGAAGCGACGGCGCTGCAAGGCAATAGAGAAACGATACAAATCAAGACCTTAACTTACTAGGCAATGAAGACCGTGATATCCGTTCAGCATGTACACACCCTTAGTCGAATCCCATGGAAAGGTTTCAGTCGGGTGCAGTTGCGATGATTTTGGGAGAGCCACCATGCCAGTCTCCGTGTGCATAGACTTCCATAGCTCGTCGGCGAAGGTCAGGTTTCCATAGTTTCCGAAAGCGGATGGAACAGCGAATGGGCTCTTGATCTCTGGCATAAGATGTGCTTTAAGGCATTGTTAGGAACCAAATCTCGTGGTGTTGTGATTCAGTGGAGGTACCTAAAGGCGAAGCGCAATGGCGGGTTTTTGCTGTTATCGAAGCGTATGTGATAACCAGTGTAAGGTTCCCGATCAGTGAAAGCCCCAATAGCATAAGAAGACCTTCTGTATTACGCACAGGCATAAAGAAGCTTTTAGTCTTCAGTGGCCGATCGTCATGCTTGGCTGGTAGAAGAAGCACCTCCTCGCTCTCGTCTGCTAGCATATCTGATGCGGAACTAGATATTCGATAGAATGAATAGTACGTATGGAGACCCTCGTGATTATAAAAAGTGAAGCTTCTTCCTCACTGTTAAGCATTGATACCAACGGACTGAACTTCTCGCCGCGTCAGGAAGTTGTTGAACAGCGCAGCTTTCGCTGGTCATGCATTTCATTACCCACGTCATATGGCGCACGCTGATCACGACTCTTCTTCGGCAATCGAATGAATCCCAGAATTGAGAATGGCAAGGGTAACGGGATGATCAGCTGGCTCTCAATCCTGGTTGCAGATTCCCGGGACGTGAATTTCTTCCAGAGATACCCTAGGTAAATATGACGAAACCACACTACACCTGTATGCAGACACAAGGATCGGATGAAAGACACGCAATCTATCGGAATGAATGCAGGAAGCGAATCAAAGTCTGACATACCGAAACCGAGTTGATGCTTATCCCAAATGATATTTTAGGACAAGCACCTGCGGACAAAAGACGCAGTGTCATTACCATCCTGTTGAGTTTCTCTACCTACCAGATCGCTCACTGTATCTTCAAATCGTCAGCCCTTACTACTATTGAACCAAATCCACGCCGAACTCAAAGATGCGCCATCGCCAATTCCTCGCTCTTGCCATCGTCTGCATCATCACCTTGATTGATGCCGCTCCTATCGGCAATGGTACCACACATTACTCGTAAAACTCGCTTAGATAACTGACTACCAACAGATCACGAAATAGCCCACAGAGCAGCACAAAACGACGATGACCCGGTTCCGCCCCATGTTGGAACAGTCTTCCGTGGATCGGGTTGATTATCTGGGTTTCAAATGCGTTGTATCTGCAGTCGACGGTTTACGTATTTGACTATATCGCTAGCTTCAGACTGCAATGTTGTACTGTTCATCGAGTTTAATGTACACAATGATATTCTCCAGGACTCTGCCGTGTCGCTTCATCACATCTTATGTGGGAGAGGATATACCATGCTGATGTCTAGACGTGAAAGCTCCCAGAACCTTCGAGCGGGATGCTGGTTGAAATCTAGATTCAGATAAGCCATCTAGCATGTACAAAAGCCTTCATTTCGTGATAGAGACACAGACACATTCGTGAACTTTCATACCCTCCGCACATCCATTCACCCTTCAACATGTCCGAAGAAGTGTTCGACCTGCGGAATATACGGCGAGCCCTCTGGGCAGTATATGAATCTCTCGATGTTTGGAAGTTCGGCTATCGTCTCTGTTTGATTGACATAGCGATAACAAGCATTGTACTGCTTGGCCCACTGCTGGAGGGCATCCCAATTGCGGCACATACGATACTGCCCCGCGCCAGACTCTGGGTTGTCGTCGGCAGTTGAGTACCGAGGAGTGTCATCCGCGTTGCAGATGACTTCCTGTCGGAGGGCATCGACGCAGTGGATGACGTGGTCCCAGAGTCTCGACTGAGGTTTGCCTTGCCAAAACTCCATCAATGAGATGTAGATGGCTCTCTGCAGTATGATCAGCCTCTGCAATATAGCACTGAAAACTCCATGAGGATTCGTCTCACCACGCAGTGTAGATTGTGATGACCATTGATAAGATAAATGCCTTTCGTATCATTCCATGGAAATCGTTGGGCTACTGGTAGATCCTTTGCTGCGACGAATTCATCAGGCAGAGCAATCATGCCATCATCGATGTTGATAGCTTCCCATGCTGCATTGCGTGAGGTCTCGTTGTAATCCGTGTATATGTTGTGTTCGTCCATTTTGATTGGTATGTCTCTCTGAAGTCCAGCTAAAGTGGTCAGAATCCTTTGTTCGATATCGGGGACGTCTTTCGGGGCCTTACCGTATGGCGTTCGCGAATCCGCATTGAATGCAGTCCCAACGGTATTGCGGGCTAATAGCCATGTGAAGCTGTTCGACAAGACAAGCAAAAGTATAGTAAGACCTATAAATGTCTTTCCCGAAGACTTTGGTAGGATGGACGTCTCTGGTATCTCAGAGGTGTCCTCGGACTTCTCCTCTTCGATGAGTTGATATCCTCCGACAGGTATCGCACTGAGTGGATTCCTCAATGAAGCCATTGTACTACGCTCAGGACTGATCAGATCGAAATTTTGGTTGTTGCGTCCTCGGGTGAGGATTTGTGGATCACAGTCAAGAGAATGAAGCACGGCTTCAGCACCCCGACGGTGACGTGGACAAGAAAGTGCTCTATGCAAGCCTTGATAGGCCTTGCTCAGAGCGTCTTGGTTCCTCGGCACAGCAGATCTATTCCCATTCTCAGAGAAGGCAAAAGGTCACCCTCAACTCATCCACGAAGTCAATATATGCAGCATGCTCATTGATGTTCGCTTAAGACAGCCCCGGGAATTATTATCCGCCACACGCATGCAATGGTGATCAAGGAGCAGCGCGATTGATGAAGGTGGGTCCCGCCGCGGGTATCAAACGGCCGCTAGCCGCATGGATTGTGCACTGGCAGATTAGGCATACATTGACTCAACTCCCCGATGCAGCTGTAAACTGCGATCCAAAATTCCGGTACCTACGTCCTTGAAGTAATCACTCTGGACCCATCGCTTGTCCTCAGGGGTGGTCATGTTGATGAAATTAAAGCATCAACCCCCGACAGATCGTGTTGATAACCCCTTCCGATATGGCCTTGGATGATGGTTGGGAAGCGAACAGGTATGCGACACTTTACTGACGGACTCCGAATTTTGATGGATCTTGCATCGGTATTGCGTCATGCAACCCACCAGCTTGGTACGCACACAGCTTGATGCAGTCCATGTCTCGTTCGCTGGCCCTTTGTTGTCGCGAGATTGCCCCGCCATGACGTGTATGCATCGTGGGTACGAAAACGAAGGGCATACACGAAAGTTTCGACCAGGCTTGTTAATTTTAGCTTGATACTGAGATCTATTTTAAAATATGAGAAGTGATTCATTGGGCACACACTTTAGAATCGGCACCACTATGCCTTCGACATTTGACTCTAGACGGAGGGAAATGAAAGTTGATTCGGCATTCAAGAACAGGTCGAGTAGAAAACAAACTCAAATGCCAATGTATGTTCTAACATGCGTGCATGTCTACGGTCAAAGTGCAGCCGCGCCATATGCGTGTTACCTTCATCGCAAAAGACTTTCGTCCGGAAATCGAAGTTCGGCTATGTCGTACACTGTGTCCTTCTGGTCAGATCGCGTGCTCTCTACATCCTCTACAATAGAAGTTTGAGACTGCGTTCTACTGCGTCGTAATGAGCTCAAGGAGAGTTTGCCGTGTAGGCGATGTATGAGGTTCGGGATGGATGCCTTCCTTAAGATCGGCCTCAAGATCGGCAAACAAGCGGCGATTATTGCAGCACCGTTTTCGATGCTTGACCAGAACAGTATGAGGCCGACAATTTCTCGTCCAATATTAGCATAGATTGCTGTAGGAAGCTTCTCGAGCAACTCACTTTTGCCGTCCTCCGAGGGGTCCAAGCCAATATCCATCTGAATGACGAAGAATATCATTCTCGTCATCGAGGCCGCGATAGCGCTGCAGATTGCAATGTTAGACTGTACTCAATGTGTAGCACTTGTAAAGTGAACTTACACTAGACCAAGCATAAAGATTGCTAGAACCAAGAGCTTCCGTCGAAGATCAATTTGGAGTCGCAATACCTAGGTACGATGAGCGATATCAGTTGTTATCAGTAGCATACAACATGAGAGAGACTTACCTTTGGAATGGGTAGAATTATGATCACAACATCCATGATGAAGTCTGAGATCGCAAGTCCGTTTTGATATGGTCCTCCGTTCGGGCAGTACTTGGCGAGATTTGCCACAGTATTCCATGCAGCCCATAGATCCAGTCCACAGTAAAAGACGAACAGGAAAGTGAACACGATCGTCCAACCAATGTTTGATATCAGGAGCAGGAGGGTCACCCACCAGAACCAGTCGCGAACGCCAACATAGAAAGTACGTCGATAGAACAGCACGACGCTTGCTTTGATGAACCCGAGCCCCAGGATTTGCATAATCTGAATTGCGTACTGCACCTGCTACGCGTTAAAGACAGCTTTTGACTAGTAGTGACGCTTGCGCCTGTTGGGAAAATACCTTTTTGGTCAACACGAGGTTGGGTGTGAGATAAAAGAACTGCGCCTCAGGAGGCGATCCTGAAGGAAGACCCGTACTATAGCCTAGTCCATGTCCAGCCACTCCTATTAGATATGAGCACAAAGCCTCAACACACAGGGCGTTGCATGCGCATATATATACCAATGATCATAGCGATGGATATGCCGGTCGTGAAAGCCTGATATGTACGTATGAGACGCCTGCAAATTTCCACTCTGAGACAGAAAACGTACAACTCCAGGTATGAGTAGCCAGTCATCCCATAAGACCTTCTGTTTGCTGGCGCGCCTAGCACAAAAACGAAGGACTACGGCAGTGATAGCGAGGAGCGTCGGCACAATAGCCGCAGCGAGAATCCCGCCGGGTGTGATGTAAGACGTATCAAGCGTGCGGCCCATTTTATTGAAGCTGCTCGTAGATAGCTGGGAAGACACTTGCGAAGCAGTGTTTTATGGTACTCAAATGCCGGGCGTACGCGCAATGTGCCTATATATCGATAAGCTGGCGGAAGCGGGAACTCTACGCAGATTCTGGTTCTTGGGGCCAGGAAGAGTCTCATGAATGGACAAGATAGGTGATCTTGACTGTTCTGGGAAGTCCGATGGAATCCTTCAGAAACATCACCGGTCCCATCAAAGTGGCACGGAAATCAGCCTGAACGGCTTTTTGCAGCCCTTGGATTGTAGGGGCCAACCCGTACGTTTGGGTTATCTCGGGTAGTACAACGCTGATCCTTACTCGATGATGATGAACTGCTACGAAGTGGGGTCGATAGATGAGAATCAGATCGAAAGTGATGACATGTAGACAACGCGAACGCGAATTATCAGCCGACATATCATTTCCTCGCGATAGCTAAAGAAGCCAACCAGTTATGGGTGCAAAGGGTAAATTTTGAACAATCTGCTGGAGAGTTCGGGTCCTAGACACGCGTGTACCACTTCGCGGATCTTGTGAGTGTTGGAATATATCTCTACTCAACGCTTCCCGACTGAACCTGGTGAAATTGTGCAGTTCGAAGACTTTGTGAGCAGCTAGTTGTGTGCGGCACTCATGCCAAGTAAGGAGAACTCCGCCGTGGCGTTTCAGGCGAAATCACAATCCAACTCAGAGCTTGTTCCTCCATCGATCAGAACATTATATAAGTTCATCGTCTGCGAACTTTCCGTGATGGAGGCTGCATCAGTGGGACTGAGGATACGGGCGGTGCACCGTTTGGCGATGGCTAAATTATTGCATGGGAGAAGGAGCGAAACGAGAGAACGCATGGTCGGTGATCCTGTCCTAACGATACGGAATTGCAGAGGCAAAGGTGGCCCGCAGGCCAGATCCCAAACCTGATGAGGCCCTGCAGTGCGAAGATTGAGTTGAAGTTGCGAGGAAGCAGGCACTGGAGCATGATGTTTGGATACGTCCTGTCGATCGTACAACTGTAATGCTCAGTATTGGTGGCGTTGGAGTGTGACTCAGCCACGAGAGTGCGACCGCCGTGTCATTGTCCTCCTCGCTTATGTCCCTTGTCATGTTCCTTCTTGCACAGTCACTGAACTTTGTCCTCTTCGTCCTCCCTCACCGAATTAAGTCGAGCAGGTGATCTAGTTCTTGAGTTCACCAATCATTTCCACCACTTGTCATAGCATGCTCGCCATTCTCATTGCCCCAAACAGCTGTATTGAGTCTTCTGATTTCTTGATCTAATTTCTGCTTTTCGCTTTCCAGCCTCTTGATCCTGACCTTCATGCGATCCTTCTCAAACTGCGTGAACATGTCTCCAGCTTCCTGAGCACCAGCCTGCATGTCATCCTCTGAAAACTCTCCGTCGTCCTGCTGGTCTTCGTCCGAGCTGTCCGGCGTGATCGGGTCAGGCTCGAAGCCTGGCATGCTGCCCATGAAACCGCTCATGTTGAGTGCAAGGGTCATAGGCGACGCACTAGCCGCAGATAGCTGATTCGCTATGTGCTGTTCCGTCATACTGTTTTCCGCAAAGATTTCAGTAACTGGGGTGGCATTCCCGTGCTTTTCTCTCATATGCTCTTCCAGCGCGAGAAGTGTAGTCAACCCCTTGCTCTTCTTGCTTCTATAACATGCTTTGATCGGACATATATAGATCTTGTCCCTGTGATCGTGGCGCTTACGTTGGTGTGCCGCCTTTCGATGGGCCCTCAGCGACTCTTTATCTGGAAATCCGGGGGCATTGCATCCCTTGAAAGGGCAGGTTGTGTACTTTTTGTACTTGTCCATCTGCCTCTTGACCACCGAGATGTCTTGACCCGGATACGCCTTCTTCAATGCGCCATTGATAACGTTCTGTATCTCTTGGCGGTATATGTGGCGGCCGCCAGCATCGCTATATATGTCGGTAGCGTGAGAAGAAGACGACGTGTCCCGCAAGTAGGCAAGAATACCGCAAGCTTCCCAGCTCTTGAAGAAGTCGTCCAGCACCAGGTTCCTGACAGCGCTGTTCCTCTTCACGCTGTCGATGTGCTCTAGTGTGTGGCTGTGGCTCTGTCCCGAACGCTCCACAAGCCGGTGGCCGTCCGGAAATATGGATAAGTGGAATTTTGCTTTGCATATGCCGGTCTCTCTACGTTGTCGCGGTCGGGAATTCTCAGTGATCTCGGGCAGCGGAAAATTGCTCTTGCGACTCAACCGACATGAGCCGTATATCTTTACGATGCCCGTCTCGGGCGAAGGCTTCGTTGTCTGGTGTGAGCACCAAACATTGTCAATGTATGGCCAGAAGCGATTCCAGACAGCGGGCGTGAGCTGGACAGGCGTATCGAGGGCGAAGAGAAGAGCGCGATGCATAGCAATATCGCTCGGTATAGTGTTTAGAGGGGACGCTTTCGCGGGTGGTTGGGGCGGCGACGGCTGCGGTGGAGGGAGGTCTGGAGGGAGTGCATCTTCGGGTGGTTGCGCTGCGACTTGGGGACTCAAGGCCGGACTATCGTCTTCCAGAGACGGTGATTGTGCTGCGGAGTCATTGTCCAGCCCCGGAAAGGGAGGATAGGGTATTTCGTTGCCGGCCATGTGCAGCCGACTCTTGGATGAGGTCGCGGTCCGGTCTCGGTGGTGCAGCAAGATCGCCGGGACGGCTCAGCACGCGAGGCTTAGCATGCATGCACTGTCCCGCGGAGAAACGTGGGGGACGTGGGGGACGTGGGGCAGATGAGGGTCTCATTGGAAGAAAGACAACAAGCTGCATCGATATCAGACTCCTCGACGGTGTCCTCAACACCTTCATTCTCAGCCATCCAAGTCGCCCAATCGCACTCCAACATGTCGGACCCATACTCGAGAGCCCTCTCCGCCATCGACTCCGCACACGCCCTCGACCCCAACAAAATCGCCATCGACGGCAAAGAGCTACCCTACGAGCTGCACTACGCGCAGAAATGCACAGACTACCTCTCAAAACGTTCCACCTCCACCTCGGAAGCCCTCCGCCTCGCGATACGCGCCCAGCACTTTCGCCGCTGGGAGGTACCCCGCGACTCGTACCCTATGACGCGCATCGGCTACCACGCATGGCGGACCTACCTCAAGAAGCGGCAAGCGGAGCTGGTAGAGCAGATATGCAAAGACGCGGGATACAAAGACGACGTGGCGAGTCGGGTGGCGGCGCTGATACGGAAAGAGGATTTGAAGCAGGATGAGGACACGCAGATATTGGAAGACGTGGCATGTCTAGTATTTCTAGACGATCAGTTCGAGAAGTTTGAGAAGGAGCACGATGAGGATAAGATTGTGGGTATATTGCGCAAGACGTGGGGCAAGATGACGGAGAAGGGTCATGAGTTGGCGTTGACGATTCCCATGAGTGGGAGACCGCAGGAACTGGTGCAGAAGGCGTTGGCTGGATGAGTGGGATTGTATTGAGCTATGCCATATTTAAGGAGGTGTGTCTTTGGCGAATGTGGGGATATCTCAGATCAAGCCCATGTCGTGCAAGGTCGTGGAATAGAGGCTTTCGATACCCCTCTAAGCGCCACCCTCGCGCTTCGCGTACTCCTCCTCGATGCGCTCCTCGTACAGCTTCTCTGCTTCGAGCTCATCCTTGGTCGTTTGCTGCGTCGACGAAGCTACGCTCTGTGTGGCAGGCTTCTCTACCTCATTGGCGGTGCTGGCCGTGGCTGATGTGGTCGTCGGCTGTTGCGACTTGTCCTCGGTGGAGATTGGGACGGGCATGACGGATGATTCGTATATATATGTCTTGAACCGCAATGATTGAGGTCGGATTGAAGAAATGATTTCTGGCGATAAAATCTTGCCAGAGCATGCCGTGCAGCTATACCTAAGTATTGTTTGAGCGACAGTGCGTCATTGTGGCGGTGCGATTGTGGCTGGCTGCTGATTCGCCACCGCAGCTGGCCTCAGTGCTTGCCCCTGCGAACAATTCACGTGCCGTTTCACGCTTGGACAACCACTATTCTTCCAATGTTTCGAGGATTCTCGAGAACTCAGTCGTCATCACGTCGGTGTGATACCAGAGCAAAGAGTGTGAGGTATCCAACCATGTGTGCGGGCAAGACCCAGTCGCTGCTTCCTTTCTTACTGACGTCGCCCCTCATATTTCACGATCGTATCCTCACTTCGACGACAGCTTTACATTGTTCCTGCACAGATTGTCTACGGACCTCCAGAGGTCAAGTCCTCGAATCCGAACCAATCACAAAGAAAGATGGCGACATTATGCGGCAACTACCCATTTTGAACAACGCAGAATTCTGCGGACGGTCCTTTGAAGTTAAGTTAAATAGTCCAAAACCAGCTCCTGGATTGGCCTCAAAACTCACCGACTATCTTTTCACGCCTCTTGGGACTTTCAATCAACCGCCGTGGTCCTCTGTAGAGCCTGATGAGTCCCATAGGCGGGTACATTTCTGTGCCTTCGTCAATAGCATTGAGGAGAAAGTTTTTCCGGATGGCAGCTAACATGGAGCCATGCCTCCCTGAGTTTCCAGCCAGGGTGTCCGCTTTTTCCCCAGGTGAGTTGAATTGAACCCCAGAGGGCGGGACTTTGACTTTGACAGGTTGCTTCTGTCCGGTGTGTGCGGAGGAATTATGGGACCGTCTAGCTTTTCATGCAGTATGTAACGGGGGAGTGTCCGACCATCGCCAAGTGTGGTCATTATTTCAATCTCGCCTTGAGCATCTGCAGAAGAAAATTTTGACTGATCAGGACGCAGCCTACTTGGAGACAGTACATGAGTACTTGAATGACGCATTACACGCCTTTCAGGATGCTGCCACGATCCTGAAGGAAAGTCCAGGCGAAGACATCTTGACTAAACTTCCACACTTGAACCGCCTTGCGGCAGCAACAAAACACTTGTTCTTCGGCGATGGTCTCCCCACCACAAAGAACTCATGGATCATGACCTGCCATGACTCCCAATGTAATCATGGAAAGGCGTGTAAAGGTGTGAAGCCAAGCATACTGGGTAGTACCTTTCCCTTCAGCCGCGAGATACGCATCAACGCTGAAAACATTGCAAGCAAAGTTGCCAAAGCTCCTGAGAATGCACCATCTGTACTGCTACAGTTTCTCGGAACGATGCTGCACGAGCAACTGCACGTCTATTGTCGTCACACGATCTGCTTTGGTCAGTGCCACGGGTCGCCAGATCAGAAACTACTCTGCAAATATTTGCACACGCGCATGTATGAAAGGCCGCAGTTTGCGATCCACGAAGATCGCCAATATAGGATTCATGACACTCCCAATGGTCATGGTCCCGCGTTTGAGAATGGATTGCACAGGCTTCAGATAACGGCTAGGTCGCTTTTGCAGACGAAGCGAGGTAATCTTGATTCGGCATTCACTACTGACAGTATTCAGAAGCTGACTACAGGGGCGTGGACCTCTGTGTGCGTCTGTAAAGATGGCAGGAAATGCTGCTTGTTACACTGTTACCCAGATCCTCGTGAAGAGATGTTTCGGGCTGTTCCCGTACTACGCAAGCAGCTTGAAATGACTGATGAAACGTCGGACAAAACCAATGATGCCGCCACCCCGGTTCCAATGAAAAGGATGTCCAGGGCAAAGTGGTTGAGGCATTGTAGGCTTGGGCATCTGCGAGCTGCACGTAAGTACGGCTAAGGCTTCAGTCGCACCTGTAGACGCTAGACCGAACCTGTCCACTTCGCCAAGGTCCTCTTTTACTCTCAGATCGAAACAGCGTCCCAGACACTCTGGCTTCCATGTCACTATGTAGGCGAGCGGAAAGATACCATTCGATTTATATAATAAAAATCAACGAGAACACGATCTTGATAAATAAAGGTTCGAAATGTTTTGCCTTCGCTGGAAACGATATGGGACATGAGTGCTGGATGCTACGAGAACTTGGAATCCTGCACGAACTTATCATATCTATTGAGTAGCCCAAGAGGAACGCTTTCTGATGATTATATGCTTAAGTTTGGGAGGTAGTGTTATACCGGATTTGGCTAGTTCCCACTACCATCTTAGGTATCCTACAACCTGTAAAGGCGGGGTACTGTGCATAAGCTTACCACCCGAGCAATGCTCAACAACACGACTGCTTCCACCAACATTATCAATCACAATTTTTATGAACCGCAGTGCTCGTGAAACAGCCAGAAATTCGACTGGGTAAGTTTTGCCGAAAATTTCGACTTTGGTGTTACGCATCCTGATAAGCTTCAAATTCATTTAGAACGTGACACTACCCTCGTAGCAGGTATCTCATGGAAACTGCTCATACACGTAGGACTTTCTACGTTGGCGGCCGTTACGCGACGAACAAAGCCGGGCATCATGTTATAAAAGACCAGATGTACGTGGAGCGCCTGACCCCCGTTGACGGGAGCACAAAGCCATATCCAATCATTCTCATACATGGCTTTGGACAAACTGGAACGGTATTCAATCCCCATCCACGACTATATCTCGTTCTTCCCCTCTAAGTATCTATAGAACTGGCTCACCAAACCAGACGGTCAGCCAGGCTGGGCATCCTACTTCCTCTCCCACGGCTACGATCTCCACATCCTCGACACCCCATCACGAGGCCGCTCCCCATGGACTCTACCACCACACGTGAACCCATCATCGTGGGTCCAGATCAACGCTGAAGTGATCCAGGAGCGCTTCACAGCATCCGAGAACTACGACCGCTGGCCCACAGCGAAAGCACACACCCAGTGGCCGTCCGGTTACGGCAAAGGCGTAATGGGTGATCCGGTCTTCGACGCATATTTTGCGTCTACGGTACCTTGTAGCAGCGACTCGCTAGCGCAACAGTTGGCTGTTCAGGAAGCTGGTGCGGCACTAGTCGAGAAGGTTGGGAAGCAGGTCATTCTGATGGGGCATTCGAATGGAGCACCGGCGCTCTGGCTCATCGCCGACAAAAGACCAGACTTGATCAAGGCGATCGTAGCGCTGGAGCCCGCGGGGCCAGCCTTCACTGACTCGTTTGTGTTCGGAGGTGGCTCGGCTCGGCCGTGGGGCTTGACTGATGCACCGATGACTTATGCTCCCGCAGTGACTGATCCAACGAAAGAGCTCGTGAAAAAGGAGGTCCCAGGGAGATACTCATCCGACACGTACTATCTGCAAGCTGATGAACCTCTGCCGAGACAGCTGGTTAATCTCAAGGGGATTAAGGTGGTGTGTGTTACGACGGAAGCGAGTTATCATTCGATGTATGACTGGGTTACAGTAGAGTTTTTGAGGCAAGCTGGAGTAGATGTGGAATGGTTGGATCTGAAAGAGAAGGGAGTCAGAGGTAATGGACATATGATGATGATTGAGAAGAATAGCGATGAGGTTGCTGAGGTGGTTAGAGGGTGGATTGAAACAGTAGGTAGTGCATAAATATCACGTCGGGTGTTGAGTTAATTTCTTCTGTTAACTGGCAAGGAGATATATGAAGCTCTAGCATCATGCTGATATCATAGCATAGCTCAAATCCAATAGATACGTGAACTGTACTTGTTTATACTATGTAAGATAATCGTTACTTAAAACTTATAAGCAACAACATAAGTCCGACTAAACATTTGAAATTTGAGGGATGGAAGGAGAGGTTGTGATGCTAGCAGGGGGTTGCGCAGGAGGCGTTACTGTTGGCGTAGACCTCGTAACTCGAGCTATGTCTTACTCTGATCACAAGATATTCTGATGTGCCTCATGTGTTATGCGTACCAAAATATTCATGGATGCCCACCAACCTGCACAAGAGCACATTGTGGACGACCTCGCTAAAAAAAGGTAATACATGAATTCCTTAATGTATATTAGCCACCCTGTGTAGGGGCGTATTGAAGCTCTGGGACGTAGATAGCAATAAAGTCACTCAATTATATAAAGAGTTCATATTCTAGCATGACTTATTGTTTTAGGTATAGTGAGGCGTATCGGGTACTAGGAGAAAGGTGATGCGTATTCCAGTATCATACCGGTGAGAGAGACGTGAGAGAGTAGGCTGTCATGACCCCGCACTCGCCAGTTTCATGTGCCACTCAGCGCCTGCCACGTTGGCGAGCCAGCCTGATGCGCGCGCAGTTGCATGTGCAACGCATTCTGATTCTAGTCCTCTCTCAAGCTCAACGCAACATTTACATTCACCTCGACCTAGTCGCAGTAATGTCCTCCTTGCACCTCATCGATCCTGACGGAGATGTCGAGTTACTCTTACGCCGAGAAGTAGAACCGGCAGACTGGGACATCGATATAACCCCTTCGCCCTCCAATTTAGACTATAGACGAGAGTTTGTACCTGAAGTCGGAGGAACTAAGAAGAAGGGGAAGAAAGGGCGCGCGCAGCCTTTCGAATGGGGTTATCAAGAGCCGGAACCGCCACAGGTGGTAGTAGAAGTGGAAGCAGAACCAGAACCTGCACCGGAGCCGGAACCGGAACCGGAAGCAGAACCAGAACAGGCTCAGACTGAAGAAACATCTGCAGACCTCGACACGGGCGACTTACGCATTCGCATACGAGTATCGTCCAAACATCTCATGTTGGCATCGTCGTACTTCAAACGTAGCCTTGGAGGCAAGCTAGCAGAAGGACACACCCTCCAATCCGAAGGTTACGTCGAAATTGATATGGACGGACATGACCTAGATGAAATGTTGCTTGTCATGAACATGATTCATGGTCGGTTCCGGCAGCTACCTTCATCTGTTGACCTCAGTACATTGACGAGGATCGCGGTCTTGACAGATTATTTTCATTGCCACGAAGTTGTAGAGCCGTTTGTTGACCAGTGGATTGAGAGGATAAGAGGAGAAATTACACAGGTCTATTCAAAAGAGCTCATTCAATGGCTCTGCATCTCGCAAGTCTTCAGGAAGGGAGATCTTTTCAAGGCTATTACTCGTACTGCCCTACGCCAGTCTAGAGACTTGTTTGACACACCAGATCTTCCAATCTGGAACAGCGTCGAGGGTAAGTCCTTACCTTTATGGAAGGTGGATACTAACCCAAACAGACGAACTCAATCGGCAAAGAACTGCTGCAATTGAAAAGCTTTTATCAGGTCTTACGAGCCTTCTCCAAGACCTCCTATACGATCGAGATCAATGCGGTTATGAATGCAACGCCTTTCGTTATGGCCTCATCTCGAAGGAACTCGCATCACGAGGACTACACTCCCCTGGGCCGCAGGCCCCCTTCCTTGGATATAGCTTTGAGAACATAGCGTCTAGCATCGTTCATATTCAAGGCTCGCCGTTACAAACATCGCACTCTATGGGAGTATTTGGCTCGCAATGCGCAATCAACACTCAAATCAGTCCTCTTGTCCAGCAAGTCGAGCAATCTTTCGACGGCCTGTCCTTTGACAAATTCAAACACGATGATGAGCACACCTCCTGACTAGATTGATGGGCTCTTGATCAGAGTACAGGAGGTCTAAGATTACAACTGTGCCAGCTTTTCACAGTTCTTCTGTCTTTCCATTTCAGATGGTCCATTGGTATGGCAAACCAATATCAAAGTTGCTAGCTTGAGACGCCGCGTTCCTTATTAGGGAATGGATAGCGATGATTTTTCTTGGTTGGCAACCACTACTCACGGTTCCTAAGTGAAATACTAGAATTTTACCGTCTTTATTGTCATGTCGCGTGTAACTGAAGCGGGTTCGGAGCTGAAGCTACATTCCATTAACAATAAGAGAATCCTTCGGTGAATCATATAAACTTTAAATCTAGAGAATAGCGTACTGACGAAATCTGACTAGTATTTTGAAGATCAAGCTATGCTCATGAGCTCCAGAGGTCGTCTCTATCTGGTCTGATCTAAATTGTGGTAGTATATGTCGGATCGTCCAGCGTGCAATCAGCTCGGTATGACAATGGTTTTCAGACTAGCCAGAGGTGAGCTACTCAAATGCAATACAATGATGAGCTGGTAGTCATATGAGCTCGCACAGCATATGCAAGTGGGCCGGGTTAGGCAAAGTGAGACCATTCCCTTGAGGCACTCGAGATTGTGAAGTTTAGAAGGGTTAAAAGGGACATAGCCAGCTTGAAGACTGCAGAAGGACAGGAACTAACTCAAGACCGAGGATTTACACCACCCTACTGCGTCCGATGAGGATCTGCATGGGTGTTGTTCAGTTACGAGATGCATTACACTCGTTTTCATGGTACCCGAAGGTATGAGGCTGTTTATTGGTCGCGACTGCTAATAGTTCCCAACGATGTTGTTCTATCTGCGCATGAATGATCCACCGAATTCTCATCGGACGTTGTGGGACGATATAGATATTTGCGGGACAGGAACGCACAGCATGAGCGTGCTAAAGGTGCGCCTTCTTTTATGAAACGTACTAGACCAACGGAAGACACTAATTTTTCGTACTCTCAAATTACATCGCCTCACCCATTGGCGGATGTTTCAGCAGTCTAAGAACTTGGGGCCGAAACCCCGCGCAGCCCCAGCCCTGCACTGCCCCGAGGCGCACACCCTTGCCGCAATCCTACAGTCTGGGCATCGTAGAGTCACAAAACGGATAAGGATCGTTTCGACGCCCGTCCGGTGAGTCATCCAGAAATCATGCTCACGACTTCACAACCAAATCCAAGGACATCCAAGATGTCAAGCGACACAGGCCCATCGCTCGCGCAGCAGATCATCCGCGCTATAACGGTCTTTCAAGCCATTGTCATCGTCCCTGTAGCTTTGCTCCACGGAGTCATAGCTTTCTTCGGTCTACTCATCCCGATCTCAACTTGGGGTGCTTTCTGGATCTTACTGTAAGTGTCTTTCCCTCTACATAGATCTACGCACCTCTTTGTACCCAACTGACTTTCTCGTGTAGCCAGGAGATTATCATATTCCTCGCATACACTAGCATACCCATCATCGTGATTCTCCAATGGCGCAATACTTACACCGCATCTACCGCACTGAAGTTGGAGGCTTGTAAAAGCAGCCTAGTGACCGGGTTGTGGGTATGGTGGGTGGTGCGAATGTCGGGCACTGGGGTTGCGAAGACCGTTGCGCTCAATGGGGTCGCGTATGCGGTTGTCATTGTGTGAGTCATTTCCATGTTTGAGCTTCGTCAAACTAGACTGGAGGGACTGATGCAAAGGTAGCTTGTTGTTCTACCCTTCATTGATCAATTCGTTTCTGCAATATCGACAGGTGAAGAAGTCCGAATACCAAGATCGTGAAGGTACGATTGAGTTGTGCGACCACTACGGGGATCGACGCGAAGAAAATGATGTGCTCCTTGGTAGTGTTGATTGAAGTACATTTTAGAAGACATGGAAACGAAAGAGTGGAGATGGAAAGGTAACCGAGTGCGGGAATGCTGGAGTTTGAGGGGCTGGGGCTTCCCGTGTAGAGAGAGTAGTGTTTTTGCTCGTAAGAGCTTCAATTGTTGAGTCGTTGTTCCCTGGATATCCGTGGTTCTCATGATGGCTTTCCGTGTAGATACCACATTATAATGTAGTGTGTGCAAGCCTCTGGTGTTCAACGGTAATGATCGTTTACATGTACATGTTACAGTATTTGACATATCTAATAGGATCATATGATTTCCCAGGGGTGTTGCAATATCGTACGAAGTAGAGCATGCCCATAGCTAAGCCTCGGCTTTGGAATCGTCCGTGAGTTGAAATCAAGTCGTCATCGTCTGTAACATAGGAAGAACCTTAGTCGGATGATCTTGACAAGTTTATTTCGAGCTCAAAAATTGCTACAGGACCCAAGAAGTTCCAAGAATGACCCAGGATGGTGCTGAGGGCATCCATACTGAAAGATGCTGGGAGGTGCTGAGACATGCGTGCTAGTCTCACCCCACTATTCGGGTAACAAGCTGGCACTTTTTCACCACCACCACCACACACTCCTCCAGACCGCGCACGACTCATGTAAACGAGTGTAAAAAAATCGATTTGAAAGACGATAGGGAGCGAACGAGGAAGTTCACAGCCTTCAGAAGATACTACTTGAGCTGGCTTCGACCGTGATGGCTGTCCTGCCGCGGGTAACTGCCTCGCATCCTCCAGGGCTGTTACGACACAGTCCGCAACCACGTGGGGCCATATCTCCACCAGTCTTTGACAAGCGCGCGGTAGATTGTGATTCAGTATGCGACTACGGGGATCTAGCGTTAGGAATGCGGCCTCGTCTTTGTCTCGCTCCCAGTTCCCTGGCCATGGTCATAGCAGCCGAGGAGGTGCATCACAGGCCCATCTTCTTTGTTCGCCGTCAAGAAGTTTTCTTCTGTGAAATCAATTCGTGGAATTCCGCATATGGAGAAAAATCGAACAATATCAGCGTGCGACAACAATACTAAGGCCGCGATATCGATCGACAAATCGATCGACAATGAGGTCGCGAACAGCCTCCAGGCATCAGGAGCTTGAGCTTACGCATATAAGAGAAAAGAGAACACCACATCTTCTTTCCAAGTGCTTTACCTCGCTCTATTCCTACGCGCAGACGCATACTGTTTGATCTGTCATCATGTCCGCTACAGCCACCACCACAGGTTCCTCATTTGGCCAAACCCGCGCTTATGACAGCGGTGGGCGTTACAGGTCCACATGGCGCAATGCAAAGTTGGGCGAGATCACTGACGAAGAGCGAACTGAACGCGAAAAGAAGGCTGCCGATATCAACGAATCCTACTACGACTTCATCACCGACCATTACGAGTCCGGATGGGGCAGTAAGTTCCACTTCTCTGGCTACCAGCCCGAAGAGGCATGGGCCGCTGCCGCCGCGCGCGAGGAGCACTATATCGCGTACATGACAGGCATCAAAGAGGGCGACAGGGTGCTTGACGTTGGCTGCGGCGTGGGAGGGCCTGCTCGCGAGATCGCCGTGTTCACTGGTGCGCATATCACTGGTATCACGATCAACCAAATGCAGGTTGAGCGCGGCTCGTTGTATAACGTGCAACGAAACCTGGACAGCTAGCTGGATTTGATGCGCGCAAACATGATCGACATGCCGTTCAAAAACAACGAGTTCGATCACGCTTGCAGCATCGAAGCAATGTGCCATTCGCCGGATTACGATAAAGCGGTCTCGGAGGTGTTTCGGGTGTTGAAGCCTGGAGGCAAGTTTGGCTTTGCCGACTGGCTCGTCACCCCCAAGTACGACGATGGAAACGAGAAGCATCGCGTCATTCGCGATACTATCGAGCGAGGTGGCGCAGTCCCGCATCTCCAGACAGCGAAAGCGAGGATTGCGAGTTTAAAGAAGGCTGGGTTCGAGGTATTGCTCGCAAAGGATCTCGCGCTCGACAAGTCGAACCCAATTCCCTGGTGGTAGGTTCACCATCTTCTGAGACCTTTCTGTTCCAAGCTGATCTTGAAAAGGCACGCTCTTGACAACAAGCATGCCACCACCGTCTGGAACGGCTGGTTGATGTGGAATCTGAAGGAGTCTGTTTTCAACGTAGTCTATAAGGTCGTAGGGGCAATCCACTGGATGGGCTTCTTGCATCCTTCGCGCATGGAGGCTTTGGAAACGGTTGCGCAGTGCGTCTATGGTTGTCGTGATGGCGGCAAGGAAGGCATTTTTACACCCATGCATCTTTTCGTTCGCAGAAAGCCTGAGAATCAAGGAGAAAAGAATTAGACATCATGGAGGCTAAGAGTCGAATGGAGTATATCAGGCATAGCATGGGCTGGAGAAAGAGAGTACCAGAGAATTACGAACCCATGGAGCACAGCTAGACTAGTCCATGCATGTCACGTAATCTAGCATCTTGCTTCGATCGCTCTCTCGTCATACCTGTCGATCATTATTGCATCTCCAATTTTCTCAAGATAAATGTCTCGGTGAAGCGACATGACTAGCCAGAGTCGAGGAAATAGCGTGGATGCTGTTCCCAGGGCCCGCTCTCACGCGTACCATGGGACGTCTCCAAATATCAACAACGAACCATGTTTAAGGAAAAGTTGAACGACCGAAAAGTTCTCGCGAGCGCCAAAATCAATACTGCGATCCGCACTGCAGTCAAGAACACCTTTTCTCTTTCCAGCTTACACTTGCACGCAAACTACCTCCAATCTATCCAGGACACCTATACCTTTCTCCCCGGTGTACAGCGATTATGCTCGGAATTAAGCTCTTTCTACTCGCCCTCACGCCCTTTGTGGTTGCGCTCCCTCGGACGCCAAGTCACCTCGAGAGGAGCTCTCTCTTCGAGATACCACCTACACCGGCATCTCTGCGCAGGGCATTCTACAGGATAATGTCACACCCTTGTATGGTACGTCCAAGGTTTCTTTCCGTCTGCACATCTTAACGCAAACCCGGTTTCGAGCTAAGACTGTTATGTGCCTATAGACCAAATGCCTCGCCGATCACTTAGTCACCGGGGTGAGTCCCGAAACACGTCCGACATGGCTCTGCGGGCTCGAAGTGGTACAACCCTGCTTGTTCCAGCAGTGCGATTTCACTGATGATGAGCCACGGTGGCGCGACGCACATATGGGTATGTATACTGTTTTCTTCTCCCTTGCTTATGCTTTCTCCAATTTCCGGTGCAGCTTTCTGCATGCCTAGCGCTACTCTTGCTCTCCACTACGACCTGAACAAATCGCGGCTGGCACGATTCTGACAGAACGTAGCGATTCAGTTCATGAAGACGGACCTGTGCTCCTCTCGATACTCCTCCTTCCTGGAGATGCAGGAGAATGCTAAGGGAAAAAGCAAAAGAGTAAACGCATAGTATTGTACAATCCCAGAAGCCTGCCCAGGTCAGTACTGGTGACAGTGGCCTACGTCCCCTTCTCATCGTGAAGTTTACACACGAGCGATAGTGGACACGATATACCTGGTTCGAGTAGGACGTGGGATGATATCTCCAAAACGTGGAGATTTCGAATCGATTTAATCTGTGCTTGACACACCTCAAACTAGAGCGAAATTATATACCAATCAAACCACCTCACTTCCCTCCGTCCCGTCTACCCCAGAAGTCCCAGAGCCAATAGCCCCGTGACCCCAATCGCACTCCCATACCCCCAATGATTCCACTCGCCATGTCCCACATGCGCCTTCACTACTATGCCATCAATCCCCGCGCACACACTGGCCATCAGTAGAATAACTCCAAGGCTCTTCCTCGTGCCGAGATAGGCGGCAGAGTAGATGGACACGCCCATGAATAGATCCTTGGCTCCGTACAGGACGCAGAAGCTGTCGATGACCTTTTGATCGACGGGGTTGGTCGGATACGGAAATTCGAAGACGGCAAAGGCTTCGTGAGGTCGGAGGGTGTAGTTGAATCCGAAGCCGAGGAATACGGTGCCGAAGATAGTGGAGAGAAGAGTGATGAGTGGAGAGTTGGAGATGGGCATTTTGTTGGGGTTGGTTGATGGTGAACAATGACTTTTTGAGGCGTGGGAGGTTGCATAGATTTCGGAAGGTTCGATTCGTATTGCTTGTTTGAAACAGTAGAATTGTTTGAATGCTGAAAGCAAGAAGAAAGCGATGGTTTGTGATGTTGTTGAGGTCTGATTTCGCAAGGCGCGACCCCACTTATGTATTCACTGCCAAGGAAACGCTAAGACGCGATGGCACGGGATAGCGCGCTCTTCGATGGCCCCGACCGCGCGTACTAAGAGTCTTGGTCAGTGAGGCTGCGACGCAGGTCCAGACACAAACACCCGATACGAGCGCACAGATCAATCTACGGCTCTTGCGAAGGGCTATGAGGGCGGACGACAGGACCTGCGTTCAGCCATGCGATTGAGAAAGGCGCATTCTTAAATGAATACTAGGGTTGAATCTGTTACTACCAGTTCTGATCCATCGCTGATGATCTGGAAACAGGACAGTTGTGTATGTTGGGGGCGGAAACGAGTCAATGTCTTGGCGCGATATTGCGAGACGTATGGCGTGGATAGATAGCCATCGTTATCCATAGATGGGACATTAACGATGGTATTTCTGAGTACTCTGATGGCAGGGGGATTGATGGAGCAACTTCTCTCAAGACGTCTGATCCGTTTTATCTTTATGTTTGCCAGCCATATTGTGGATCTTCGTCTACACCAAAAAATCGCTAGGCTGTAGTGTCTGGTTGTGTTCCTTATGCCAAATGCAAGGATTCGGGACAGGATCTCGACAAGTCTACTTGCAAGTGGCCTTGTGCATCTTCCAATCGCGCTTCTGACACTCCCGTGAACAGTATTTGGCTTTCTTACACCTTGAGCACTGCAGCAGATCGCTCCCATCATCCTTTTCATCCTTTCCACATGCCCTGCACCCATCCTCGTTACTGACCAAGAGACCTTCAAGCTCTTTCGCCAACGTCTTGATCTCGTCAGTGAATTCAACACCATGATCATCGTTATAGCCTATGCTACGGTTTCCCGCCTCCAGCTTGCCAGTCTCATCAAGCATGAGCTCATGGGCCATCAGCGTCCGGGTGGTGACATCCATCCACATCTCCGAAAACGTCGGGTGCTGCGGAGATAGCTGTGCAGCGATATGCTGGAACGTGCGGAGAAGATAGTCCCACATGAAGTACACTTTGTTCTTGCTGTTCGCGGGCGTATCAAAAGTCTGGTTCCTGTTGGGCTCCATAGCAGGATGATCGAAACATAATTTGACGAGCTTTTGGTGGGTCTCGAAGAGCCCGCGATATTGGGGATGTGCGTCCGGCGCGCAGCGGAATTGCAGAAAGAAGTCAGTGAAATCTTGTCGCGATGTCTTTGCGGGGTTGGGAGCCAAGTAGCCTTGAGGTTCCAAGACAGGAACTTCGGGAATAGGGCGCTTCATCGGAACGGGTGTGCCTGGCATCTTGAGCGATATCCAGTGGATGTACTCTGTTGGTATGAAGTCGATTTGACCGGCTGTGAATGCAAGGAATCTTGCTGGCGATGGATGGGGTGTTTCATACGCTGGGTGGTTGAGTCATGACATAAGCAATTCTGTCGCGTTCATTGGTTTATGTCGAGCGCGTGACGTCACGCTTCGACGTTTTGTGGGTAGAATCGATCGCTATAACCCTGGAATATCATTAGAGATGCGCGCCATACTTTCGAAAGGTATAGATTCGGATTTATACATCTGTTGTATGTGTACATGATAGCAGCCTACGCAGACACCCAACCTTATCGTCCGCGTAACAGAACACTCGAGTGAAGGACCTCGGTGGTGAAATTCTCGGCTACCACATATCATCTCAGTATCACAGGAACTACGCCCAGTCACACGATAAAACTGATCTACTCGTCGCCCAGCAAATCTTTCGGTGGCCAGAGATCGTCCAAGCAGTAAAAAGAACCCCAGGTGTTGCGACAACCCATATCAGGACGCGTGTCGGCGAGGTAGCAAGAGTTTTCGCACTGGCAGTCATTGCACCTGCGACCTCATTAGCCATCATATAGTATCAGCCAGTATCCAAGATCAGCCGGGAAGAAACGACACTCCCACTCTGGGAAGCGGTCGCCCTCGGGCAACATGACGGACTTGGCACGAAAGGCAGCGCTGTGTTGCAGTCAGCTTGGTACGTATGTTATCAGAAGCAGCGAGATAAGGGGCGACGTACCTGCCAGCTTTGATGGTCTCGCAGAGGATGATGCTTGGGTGGAAGCGAACGCGATCGCACGGCATGCCCTAGAAACGGACCGTTAGCAAAACACATCTGTCTGTCGGAGAGGTGTCGAGACCCACCCATCCTGTGTTCTCGCACATCCAAACAGCGTCTTTATCCTGCACCATCGGTGGGACGGCTACACCGCTAACTTTGGTAGGAGCGGCAATGGAGATAACCGCGAAGGCTGCCAAGAGACCAAAAAGGCTGATCAGCTGCATATCAAAACGTATCTTGATACTAACAGTGAGAGACTCAAGATGAGGGTGGAAAGGCGTCTGGCCACTCTTATACGAAGCTCTTGTGGAAGGATGATCTCAGGCTCGGCCCCTGGTTACAGCAAGCGGTGCAAAAGTAGACACCGTACTCAGCAATTGTTGACGTGAATAGCGTCGTACAAGAGGAGCCGGTTCTAACTGAGACCTGCCTGAAGAAACTGGGTCCAAGTGGCGACATGAAGGGCAATATACATGATGACAGAGCTTCATTGAGTCTTTTGGCACCTGACTACGCTTGGTGTCTATACAGGCAAGGTCCGGAATTACATCACATGACCTGTGGTGGGAGGAATGCATCGTATTGGTTTCATGGCTCCAGTCTAAGCACTCCTCGATCCAATCACCCGTCCGTCACGAGCTACATTGTTCTTTAGCTTCCGTTCCAGTCCAAATACTGCACCTCGCCGGGTTTTCCCCCGCCTATTGTATCAACCTATCCTTGCTTGTACTGTAAGCACCGAGGTGTTCCTTGGCGAGTGGCCGTACTTGTCGCAGGTGAAATGTGTCCACGTTCCGCGGCACCCCATGTCTGGTTGATCATGGTCCACAAGGCAATACGGCTTATAACAAGGAATGGTACCCCTAGACTCGATCAGCGGCATGAACAATTCGACAGGATCAGAAGGTCTTGCATACTCGAAGAATTTGCACCACCACTGGGGCTCGTCATGGTCAAAATCTGGCATGATGACAGACTGGGCGTGGGCAGCGTCACTATACGCCTGTCAATCGCGATACCACAACAGTGGAAAGTAGTCGGCACGTACCTCCCATCCGGGATGGTCCAGCACTGTGGTACTATGCCAGAAAGATCGAACTTCACACAGGGTGGACTCCAATACGTCCCAGCGCACATCCAAAGCTAAAGACATTCAGCGCTGGAAGTATTCAACGATGACTCTTGGATCTTACAACTGATGCTTGTGCATGAGGAGGCCCGGTAACGTTGCTCGGAACTGGGATGACAGAGACGGAGGTCGGAGGGTCGATGGAACTGCTAGAAGCTGGGTTGGAGGAGACAACAGTGCTTGGGCTTGTAGGATCAGCGGCAGTGGTAGCAACGAAGGCTCCGATGATGCTGAAGAGACACAGGAGCTTCATTTTGTTCCTTGGAAGACAAGAAGCTAGTGGATACCAGGAGATGGAAATGGCAGTTGGGTGTAAAAATTCTGGAGCATCGAGCGGAAGAGGAGCCATATAAAGCCCTGTCTACGGGCGGTCAACCGGAGAGTACCGATGTCGGAATGATATGAGATTACCAAGGCGGCAAGATGTTGAGTGCATTCAATTGAAATGAACTGGGTACCCATGATCAAACCGGCACGGCGAGCGGTGAGAAATTGCGTATCCGTTCGAAGCAGAGCGTGAGTCTCGCGATGACGACCTGGCTTATGGCTAGACTCACGGCATGACTTATCCGAACACTCCATGAGCTATACACCAACACACCTGATACCGCCCGCACTACCAATGTATCGTAGCCACGACGCATCCGAAATTACAGTCAGAGGAGTGCTCCAAACACTTTACCTGCTTGAAGCCACATCGATATGTGGACCCTGGATCCGAGATCTTCACCTAGCCTACCATCAATGCGACCCGGAAACCTGCAATCTCCCAGCGGCACCGCTGCTCTTGCATGAAGAACGTAACTTTTCAACGCCTGAACGTGGGCAAAACTCCACTAACAGAGACGGTGAGCTCAAATCATACGGACATTGGGGTGTCATTCGGTCAAAACAGAGTATACCCACGAACAATCGGCAATCCGGTCTATGCCACAGCAGACTAAGTGCCGATCAGGGGTCTGCCGGTGTCATGGTACCTACTTTCGCCGGCCTAGACCGTTGGAGCATTGACAGAATAGTCCCTGCAGTGCACTACCATACCGACCATAGTCGTTTGCTAGGAGCCGCCATGATCTCTCTTGACGAGGAACGTTTGATCGGGCAGATCTTCGAAATTACCGAAGGCCGGGGGAAATTGCTCCCGGAAACGCTCCGGTACTCATTGAAGGCTCTTGAGGAGGCAAATTGGGGCCGGAGGTCGGTGTACGACGGCGATGCCGTGCCCCAGAAAGATGACTTCTGGGAACTACGCCAGATCAAGAAGATGGTTGCACACACGCTTGCTCTGGAAATTGAAGAACCCGCGTCTGCGAGATCGGCGTACAATTATACGGTGCATGGAAGCATGTTGGCCCTGGCGATGGAGTTCACACAAGGGATTGAGTGCGTCAACATCACTGCGGCATGTATACATGAGGAATGTAAACAGACGGGCGCAGACAAAATCCATGCTTTGTCGAAGGGGTCTGTGTTTGCTATGATGTTCCTGCCAACGGAGGCTGCCACCCTTTTCAACTTTACCGGCCAGGACACGGAGAAAGCCGAATTGAAGAGAAGGACTATTCAATGCCAGGTTCGTTCCATACCTGGGACTTTGCAGCTAAGGATATGGATTTCGGCGCTCTACAAGCATCTCTATTCGCTTTTTGACCCTAAAACGCCGATCATCTCGATACCCTTCTTAGTGGCTGATGCCGAGCGATGGGAAGTTTACTTCGCTTGTCAGAAGGTGGAAAGCCAGCAAGAAGATGGAAACGAGAACAAGGAAGAGGGCGTGGTGGAGGGTGCAGATCTTTGTGGGCCTATTGATATCGGGGATACCAAAAGCATCCAGGATGCATATATGGTGCTTGCAGTCCTTCGCGTGCTTGTTCGATGGACAGACTCGTCTTTTCGGGCTTGGGCGCGGGGCAAGCTGTACGAGCTCCACGACTCAAATAGTTAACGTGCCGTCCCTACACGAGCGGCTAGGTGCTTTGAGCCTGGGATTAGATAGGTCGCGCCCAGTAACTAGACAGCTTTTCGATTTAGAGAAGCTACATATCTATATCTATACAAAAGATAGATAAAGCCTGCTTAGCAATTAGACTATAGTCCATCTTCGATCCTATGCATTGCGACCATCTACAACTCCACTTCATTGACCATAGCTTCCCCTTTCAGTCCCGCCAACAAATTCTGCACCGTTTCCGTCGCCATCTGAACCCGTGTCGCGATCGTCGCAGAGCCAATATGTGGCACAAGAACACATCTTGGCTGCCTCAGAATTGGGTGATCCGCCTGGATGTTCGGTTCATTCTCAATGACGTCCAATCCAGCTCCAAAGATCTGCTCCTTGTCCAACGCCGTAATCAACGCATCTGTATCGACCACCGGTCCCCGCGCTATGTTCACGAGGACAGCGAACTTCTTCATATTGGAGAAGAATTCCGTGCCAACAAGATGTTTCGTGTCGGGTGTCAAAGCACAACCTACAATGACGACGTCGCTCTCGCTTGCGAGTTGCTCCCAGTCTTTTGCTGGCTCGATCGGTATGCTGGCATCCTTGATGATCCCGAAATGATCCTCTTTGACAGGTTGCCCAGGTTTAGAAGTCAGGTACAATACACGACTGATACCAAATGGCAACAATCGCTTCAGCGTCGCTTGTCCGATTCTTCCAAACCCCAAGAAGCCTACTGTCGAGCCTCCAATCTGCGGGCCCGTCATGAGAAGAGGCGACCAAGGCATCTGTGGCCACTGTCCTTGAATCACCTTGCCCATGGCTTCACCAGCTCTCCTTTGCGCCATTAGAATTAGCATGACGGTCAAGTCTGCAACTGCGTCCGTAAGGCATGTCGGTGTATACCCGAGTCGAATCTTGCGCTTCCTCAAAGCCTCCCGGTCCACGTGATCTGTGCCAACGGAGAAAGACGCGATAACCTTGAGTTGGTCTCCGCTTGTGCTAATGAGCTCTTCATCGCATGTATCGGAGAGCATTAGTAGGATACCAGATGCTCCTTTGGCGTGCTCGAGGAGCCACGTGCGGTCGCATGGCTGTACATGGAGTCAGAACAATCAATTGTGACCTCGTGAGTAACGGTAATACCTGGTCCGATGTCCATTGGACTATATCCAGGTCTGTGTCTGCTTCCAAGAGCTTCTGTGCTTCGTCGATGAGTTGTCGGGTTACGACGACTTTCGGTCTTTGGGACATTGCGGGGAAGCCGATGTCGGCGTAGTTGGTTTGATCTTCAGCTTTTTGAAGCAGCTCGAGCGCCGTGTCGGAAAAGTTACAGACAATGTGAGTGAACAACTACGTTGTTGAACAAGGAGGAAGATCGATCTACGAAGATCGAGACAGGGTTGGTTGGGTCCAACTCGCTGCATCATTGGGCCGAGATATCCGCCAATAAGCGATGAAGCAATCTACGGGCCTCATACGTGCACCATCACTTGGCGCGGCTTCCGTGGTGCTATAGATATTCATTCTAAGCTCTAGTGTATTCGCCTCTAGGTCTCTACCGGTGCAGCTCCTGTCTCCGGTACTCTCATGTCTGTTCGCCCACCAAACGTACCACTTTGCACCCTATCCTCGTTGATCCAGAAGCTATGAGGAAACCAAGGGATCTCTTCGCTGCTCTTACCAGAGATGGCTTGTACAAGTGCATTGGCGGACTTGAGGCAGAGAACCATACCATGCCCGTTGAAGCCTGCAGATATCCAGTTGCCCTTTGTACCCGGCACGCGGCCAACTAGAGGGCGGCCGTCAGCCGTTGCACCCATGATACCTGTCCATTCTTGCACGACCCTCTCATCTTTAGGTTGTTGTCCCTCGTCTTCGCCCCAGTTTCTCGTTCCGAAATAGCCAACAAGGCTGCCGTTCAGATACCGCGAGATGCTGTGATTCAACGAGCTATCGTCAACGGTCCCGTACTCCTCGGCTCCTGCTTGTGGTTCGCGACCTAGGCCGCCTCCAATGACGATGTGTTGTCCGCCCTCTGGGAGCGTTCTTGGTATCATATACTCATAGCCTGACCTGTAGATGAAGGAATACGTAGTCGGGAGTGGGACAGGAAATTTCGCATGTGGACCTGGCTGTTGTGCGGTTATCTGACCGCGGAGGGGTACAATAACGCCTTGAAGTTGGGGAAGTAGGTATGGCGTATACCCATTCGTCGCATATATTACTGACTGTGCTTGGATAGTGTTATATTGTGTGTAGACGAAGTATGGCTGCTCTTCGCTCCCGGGCATGGTGTGAGATGCTGGCAAGACCTTATGCACGGGGGTGTTCGTGCAGACCTTGAGGCCTTTCTTCACACATTCTTTCAGTACCCTTGTCGTAAACCGGTAGGCGTTGATGCGACCTGCAACATACTCGAAGGCACCTGCCAACTGCTCTTCCTCAGCGAGCTTTGGATTACTGTTGTATCCGTCCACGTGGAACTTGCTGGCGGCTTCCTCTTTGCTGTAAATCTTATAGCAAGCCATCCCCCCTTCTTGCCGCTCTTCATCGCTTGCATCGGCTTGTAGTGTTTCAATCGCAGCCCTGCCGCACTCGAAAGTTTCCCCATCGTATATCAGATCTATTGTATTGCACATGTGGTTTTCGCAATCAATGACCAGCTTTTCCGCCAGCTGGTGTGTTTCAAAGATGTTGGTATACTCCAAGCGCGCAATCTTGAGCGCTTCTTCCTTTCCCAGCTCCTTCCTATACTGCAGGTACGTCCGGTAGCTGGCAGCTTTCGTATGTCCGCCGTTTCGTCCAGTCGCTCCACCGCATGCTTCGCGTGCCTCTAGCATGACGACTTTGGCCGATGGGTCGTTCTTGAGCAGGCTGTATGCTATCAATGTTCCCGAGATTCCTGAACCAATGATGACGAAGTCATAGACATTGCTACTACTATCTGGTCCAGGTTCGATGACATTTGCGAGTGGCGATTTTGGGTTGTGCCAATATGAAGGGAGAGGATCTGCAACCGGAGGACCAACAGGGATTCGCCCACGTGATTCCATCGTGATATTGTCTAGGTGTGCTGCTAGACAGATAGCGCTCGATACGGAGAAACTTTATTGATAGGATTTTTGGATCTAGGAGGCGGAGTAGACGCTTTATGTTTGTAGCGGGGTTGGGTACGTGTCCGGTTGGGCCTTCCTCTTCCATCCTAGCTTATCGTAGCGTGTACTACACATCGAAATGAAGAATGAACGATTAACAAAGGACTATCAAAATGAACAAAAAAAGGCGTAAAAGAAAGGACACCCCGGTGGTGCCGCCAGAAAATACCCTGCCGGTATTTTTGCTGTGGCCTGCCCGGCCCAAGTGTTACGTCGAGTCGGTATCGAACCTAGGGCCGGGGAATAGCCAATTGCGGGGGTTAGTGTACTATATGAGGGTATTGTTGGTTGTGGAGTCGAACACATTGAGCTACGATATCGACCGCTCGGTTGGCAGAGATTTTGTGTTATCTTGCCGGCTTAAAAACATATATAGACAATTGAAAAGCGGAGACCACCACGATGTTAGAAGGAGCTGTAACAAGGATCACAGATGGAGCTAAAGTTTCATTCGATCTGTTAAATTCCTATGTAGGCGTAGGTATTCTCCTGGTCGTGTCGGACAAGCATACCGCAAGGCTTTTCTCAGTCGATTACAACTACAAATAAAGTACAAGACATTCACTTATTGCTGTTCGTGAAAGTTCTCTCGTGCCTAGAGTGAACACTATATGCATCATTAGACTTCACAAATAATGAAAGTGTGCAAAAAAGTACGTAAAAGAAAGGATACCCCGGTGGTCCTCCAGAAAATACCCTGCAGGGATTTTTGCTGCCGGCCTGCCCGACCCAGGTTAAGTCGAAATTTGTTGAGTACTCGAAGCGGGCTTCGAACCTGGGACCGAGGATGTGGCATCACTGTAGGGGTTAATGCGCCAAAGACGGTAATTGCTGGAGTGTCGTATAGATTGTGCCGCCAGTATTGTTCGTTCGTTTAGCTTTTCGGAGCGCGAAAAGAGTTTTATATGAACAGTGGAATATGGTGATCAAAGTTGTACGCTGTGACCAGCTTGGTCACTCCCCAATGACCATTTTACATCGCTGTCTAGTACTGCTACGTTGCGTAGATGTATGTTGGGGAAATGAGTTACATCTTGTTCTATCCATTAATCGTTGACTGCAGTCTAGTCTTCATATCTATGAGACTAACTTTACCGTTGTACTAGAATCTAGGTAGCCCGTTGATACGCGTTGTTATCTGGGCTAGACAACATGTCAGATCATCGCTAAGGTTGCGATAATTATAGGAGAGGCTTGCTAAGAGTCGAAGGACAATGAAAATAGGACTACCACTGCACAGAGGTGCATATTATTCAAAAATTTTAAAGAATGTCAAAGTACAGAAGGCATTTATGTTCCATTGGAGCTACGCACCCTGCCTTACATAGCAATCACCGTTCACGCCGGAAGTCCTCTCGTTCGGGTATTCAGGATGCAAGGGTATCCCCGAGGTGTCATTTGATACCGCTACCAGTCGGCCTTGACAATGAATAACATATGCTAACGCTGTCAACAATCCTCGCAACATTCTACTGGATCAGAACACTTAGTGAGAGCTCTGACTTCAAATGCTGTGCGTGATACCTACAGCCGCCCTGCACACACAAGGGGAAGTGTCTGCAGCTCCAAAGGTGGCCTAGACGAACCAATATCTCTCCTGGCAGTGGACCTGGCCAAAATGTTCGGACATACAGACGCACAGCGAATTGCATCGTACCATGCTGCCTGTCTTGACTAAACAAAACGCCAATTCAGTTTAACATGGTAAAAGTATGATCAGATAAGTGATCAAGCCTCGTTGATTCAAGAAACGTATCCAGTTTGTTGGATGCAATAATTCAAACCAAGGTGAGGAGAGACCCGCGCGTAACTACGTAATTCGAGTCCCCCGTGACGTACAGTGTTTCGAGAAGTCTTGCTATATCGAGGCAACACGCGGCGCTTGAATCATACAGACTTCAGAAACAACAACATTGAATGCTAGAGTAGTATGAAGCGTTGAAGCCTACTTTGGTGGGCCGATTTCACTTGTCGAAACTGCACCTGGAGGAGAAGTACATATGTACCTTCCATATCGATCAATTTGCGAGATAATTAGCTTGCCGTGAGTATATGCAATGTCGTGTCATCTGCTTTACGTTCACTGATAGCCCCACATCCTGTTATCATCCGACTCTGAGGCAACATTCTGCATACGTTGATGCAGCGCACCAAATGCCGGTTCTCTGGACGTGTGTCAGAATAGCGAGCAACCATCAAAAAATACATGACAGATTCCAGGGAGTAGAGCACTTTCCTGCATCCCACTAGTGCAAAAAGAAACGAGCCCGACCGAATATTTGCCCGCCTAGAAAAACGTCTGTGACAATTTTTGCTATCCGACCGAGGCCCGAACCGGCGCCTTGTAGGGTACCTGTGTTAGTATGCCGAATTTGACAATGTGCAAATTTATTGCCTTCTAGACCATCTACCCGATGTACGTTAGCAAACTGAATGAATGTGCCCTGTATAAAGTAGAAGTACCGCATTCGTAGACATAATACATGCCACATAATTTCCCATCAAGTACCGCATTCGCAAACTTAATTCGATTACTCAGTCACCATGCGCGAACAGGTCTTATGACTGTTCTCTTCATCTCCAACGAAGTAGCGCTGCGTGAGACCTTCATTCACATCAGAACACAATCACGAGTAAGTTACATGATAATATACGTTTAAATTGTACCCGTCAGCCAAAGTCCAGATGACAATATATTGTGTCGATGAATTTGGACCAAATGATGCACGAGAGCTCTGGAACCCTCATATCAAATGGTTACCAAGGACGTGGTGATAAGAGCCATCTCTGTTTCCGCCCCCTAACCAAGCTCTAGAAGCGTGTCTTCTTTGGAAGACTCTGTAAGTAAGACCTCGTGGCCAGATGGTCACGCGCCACATGCAGAGCGCGGCAACTTCTTACTCGAGTATGATCATAACTCGAGTATGATTATAACACCCTGAACCTGTTTCTCCACGTTAGATTGCCGCTTTCATGTCGCTAGAGCAGCGGGTCCTGTTCACAGCTGGTAAGAAATAACGTGCGACTCGCGTAACGCAAGTGTAGTGCTTGCAAGTAATCTCATTTCCAGACCATCTAAATCAAGACATAGCTGAGAAAATAGCGACGTGATTGGTTCAACATGAATGATGTCGCAGTTTTGACATCTGGAATGCATTTTAATAGCGGAACTACTTGTTGTTGGCCAGACAGACACTGGGTAAAGAGGTATGTTCTGATCGAGGCGATGCGTACGATCAGTTCGGTGCTACAGTGACTCATGGACCACACGCCCACCGAGAGTGTAGTGTTTTGCTCGTAAGAGTTTCAATTGTTGAGTCGTTGTTCTTCGGAGATCCATGGTTCTGCATTACTCAACGCCCACCGATGATACTTGGAATAGTAAAAAGGTAAGGCAGCGTATGCAGTGAGGGAAACAGATTAGAGGGCGTTACTCAAGTGTCAACGGCCTAGTGATACGATGCTGAAAAAGATGGTTTAGAAGCGGAAATTAATGTATTTCATATGTAGGCAGTTACTCTGCGGGCTATCTGCCGATTTGTAAAGTGTACATTCTCCAACGTCAGAAGATTCGAAATGTGAGTGTTTGCGAAGTGGTGGTCCAACTTCGAAGCTAGTACTTTTTCTGTGAGACGCACGATACGGGGGAAGCTCCCACTGATTTTGTATGGATTTACAATTCGCTGCTATCGGTGTGATCGTTTCCAATGTCAATTGTGATTTCATAACACTCACTGTGATTGTCGTATGTACTTCGAAACGTGGAATGGACATGGAATGGAGATAGTAGTGGCTAGGAGTGTAATTAGAACAGATCGATTCAACGATAGAAGAAAGTGTAGGTCGTTCTCGTTGTGCCGAAACAAAGCATTTGATGTCCGGGGATAACGAAAAAAAGGGACTTACGCATGCCCTGGTAGAAATGTGACACAGACACTCCGGTAGTCGGGAGATGGAGTGGGAACATTTGACTACCCTAGGTAATTTGCGCCGTCAAGATGCGGCCGGAGCGCGTAAGGTGTACAGATCTCTATGTGCTAGCAGGAGCCGACCTTGCTATGTGTAATAAGATCACTTCTCTCGAGACTCCAGAGATCACTTTTCCACCGCGCTGAGCTCAAGTAAGGTCTCGATGTACATGCATCTTGGCAAGGTGGATCAAATTACCGCAGTAACACTGCTCGTCGCGGCCCGAGACGAAATAGTGTTTGAGTCAAGTTGTCAGAAGAATTCAGAAGAAAACACAAACGAGCGGCGTACTGCCAACGAAAACGGCTTCGAGGGACCAGCGTCTCTCATATTCGAATATAAGTTCAGGATGTCTTGAGAGGCCAGCCGAAATTGTCATCTTCAGGAGCCACAGCTCGGAATCACTAGAGTGTGACAAGTTGAAGGCTGTAGGCCTCCGTTGCTGAAACCTTACCATTTAGAGTTTTATATTGTGATGAGCATAGAAGATATATGACAGTGAAGCATGGCGTGTTGTTGTTATTTCAGAATATGAAATATATACAAAAGATTTTGTGTCGAAGACGATTGGCGCTTCTCAAACGATATTCCCTTACTTACCCCCATTACAGTGCCCACAGTTTATATTTCGTGCATTTATGTCCTGGGTATGGATAGTCTGCTCTATTCCTACGTCACATGCGGTGTGCTTCACATAGATTAGGCCAGTTAGATAATCCGCAGACGACAGAAGATTTCTGGAAAAACGGGAAGGAAAGATTTGGACATCACTGAATCGATGTAAGATGCCGTTTAATCGAAAACTTTTCTCAAGAAGAAATATGGCGTGGTCAAGTTCAAAAGCTGAATCCACCACCTATGAAACCAGATATTTACATTGGAGAATCACTAGGGTCAGAGACAGGATAATCATGACATGATCTAAATGGGTTCATAGCGTTGCCGACCGTCAGTAACTGTCATTGGCAGTAAGGCTTCTAGGGCTTCGCCCACCCACCGGACAACCTGTCCTAGGTTACATACTCAAGTAGTGCCAAGTATACTGCCAAGAGTGATATCTTTCCTGTAAGTACATTTCATCAGCTAATCAGCTATCTAAATAACACCGTGCTTGAGCAAATGGTCAAACAGAGACCCTCTTGGCCATCCCTTCTTCTCTTTAGCTAGTAGAGCTTGAACCTCGAGTCTTTATACAGACCGGACTGTGAAAGAACTAGGATGATTGGTGCGTCCCAACCGTCCATGCTCGGCTCAGCAGTGCGCCTCAATTTGAGCGTATCCAACAGCTTCCCTCTTATATCCTTTCGAATATATCGATTAGGACTGTGGACAATGATACTCAACATACAATGTTTGCAACAAGCCGCCCTGCCGAAGCATCCATTCTAGGAAGCTTCAACTATATGGCTACTCGTATATGGGGTCACAGCGATCTTGAGCACTTGCACCAGTTCATTATGAATATCACCTTTCAAACTAAGATTCTTTAGTGTACCATTTGCAGCCTTGATGCATACTCGTACGGCGGACACTCGTATCAATGCTTCATTATCTCCTAGGAGAAAGGTGCATTAGACTACTCCGAATGAGCAATGAATCCATGAGATAATTGACGTAAATCCAGCTTGTGGTCGAATAGTGTATGAACGTGCCAAGCACTTTTCCCGTGAAAGGCTGCTCAATAGCCGGTGAGCAAGTGATGACACTGGAGTACACGCAACCCCGCATGACCTTCACGCTCTTCATTTATCAGTCAGAACATCGCTAGCTCGAGTGCGCTGTTACAGGAGGCTCCGCCAAGAAATGCCTTTCTGGTAAGCTACTTGCCCGCTGTGCAATCCCGCTGATCCACAAGCAAGTCCGCGCATATGCTCACCGCGACCTTAGAGACCTAACGCCTACCAACATCACCCATTCTACCCCGCCACTGGCCGTAGCCAGCCATGCCAGAGGCTCCAGAGTGGAATCAAACTTTACATGCATATCATAATATTTTCCTGCCTTCTCAACTTCCCCGAGGAGACGAGGATGATGCCGCGCATGACACATACCTGGCGGAAACTGTAGAACGCAGCTTGAGAGACTTCGCAAGCATTGTTCCTGAACACGAGCATCAGGATGTCGTAGATGCGGCGTCCATGATCGCGAGGTTGCGCGCTTCGAGAGCAGGAACCGGTCTCCTTACCTCAGATGGGGTGATTGCAGGTCTGAAAGACATCACGGGTTCAGAGGGAAGGGGCAGGCTTGTTCTGCACATCCCGGCGCAGAACGCCGCCGTCCTATTCAGCAGGGTCGCAAATACCATCCGAATCGAAACCTTCGAGCTGTCTCCCGCAAACAACAGCGTCTTCCAAAGCAATGCAAGGCTGAGGAGGCAGTTCCCCAATGATGCTGCTGAAATGGACGCGAAAGTCTTCCACGACGCCACATTCGTTGGCGCATTGGCGCAATCACTTTGGAATCTGTCAAGGCAGTCGGCACCGGGCATGCAGCCAACAACTATGAAGAACAAAAAGGCGCGCGCCGAGATCAGGGACACGACAAAGCCTTACCTGGTTACCGACTGGTTCATTACCTTGATAAAAGCCAAAGGAACGCCTGTTGCGGCTTCGACTATCACGAAGAATACGCGTGAGGAAGTCATGTGGCTGGATAGCTTCGCTCCTTTCCGACGATCTGCTCTATATCTGCTCATTCGAGTGTCCTTACACCTGCACTTCTCACGTTGCAATACCAAAACCACAAACCCCACATCAGAGGACAGACTGTACAAATACTTCATGGTGTTCCTCAAGGCCCGTGGACTGCAGACCGCATGCAAACAAGACCTCGGAAGCGACATAATACAGACAATGAAGGCGAAGATCAACAGGCGTCTCCGTAAGCTTGGAGATTGTCCTGCCTGGCTTGAAGAGGTTGTCAAATCTCACTTACTTGCTTGTCGTGAAAAGATTAATGCAAGATGGTCTCAGATCATTGAACAAAACAACAGCTATATTGGTGATTTATCAGACATCGTTGTTGGGCCGGAGGACCTTTCGATCGCAGCGCCACAGCTGAACACGTACATAGCGCAAATTCCTACGCGACAGGGTTCAACTAGGAACAATTCATTCAGGCCGTGCATTGAATGCCCAAGATTTGATCCTTCAGAGAACACCCCTTCGCCATTGGGAGAATTCAGGCGAAAGTATCATGGGAACGACCTCAACGCAATCGAGGAATGGGTCGAGCTTCATCTTCCATCTTGGACCACTACACACGAGCACGAGAGCAGCACTTGTGAAAAGCTTCAGATCATCATGAAGAACTATCACAATGCTGCGAGCAAGTACTACATGGACAACCCTGAAGGACATTCTACCATGGTTTACGTTCTCTTTCTCCTTCTTGTTGCTTGCGATCGCGCAGAGTCTAAGAACGATCCCCTGATCCTGGAATATAACCCCGAGATACCATTCGGAATGCTTCAAAACCTCTTATTGCGGAAATGTAGCCAGGTTCACAGGCTCAATGAAGGCATTAAATATTTCCAAGATCGTGAAAAACTTGCAAAACAGCTTCCGTCAATTTTCTGTGCCTTTGGACGACCAGGCTGCTTCGCCGAACGCTTCGTTGCTACGTCTGATGCTCATCAGAGCCTGCTCCGAAGAATCCAGAGAGCGCGGAACAAGCTCAAGAAGGATTCGGAGGAGGATCTAGCGCGCCGCAAGAAGGAGTTGATCAGCCTCGAAACCTATGTTCGAGATCGCCCGTGCAACTGCAGTTGCAACACCTGTCGGGATTGTGCCGCCGATCGAGATTACAGAAACTTGACCATGAGTACTTATGAGGATATTCTACCCCGTGATGCGTACGCTCAGGCGAACGTTGTGTTCGAACTTCAGGTGCCTTCGAGCTTCTATTCATGGCGAGAAGCTATGCTCCATTTCGCCTACGACGTGATGACCTGCGAATACACGATCTCTAAAACACCCAAAACCTCAAAGATCTACTCTCTGCATGGCAGCCAGGGTCTTGGTAATTTCTTCAACCATCCTAATTCTTCCCATAAGTCAAGGATTACTCTCATTTCTCCATACAAGCCCGAAGTGAAGGCACATTACAGGCGGATCAAGGTCACGCATGATCTCAACACTGACGATATCTGGCTGGACAGCGCCTCAATATGGCAGTACTATGACCCTCAATCGAACTTTTTCATCCGCCCATTCCAGGAAGAGAGCAAGATTTTCCTGAGACGATGTTCATATCGGTTACCTGAGTGCTCCACCAGCATGTATCCGTTCCTGCGTGACTATTCCACTGTGGAGAGTAGTCGAAGTTCAAACGAAGTCTTCGCTCAACCTTCGAAGTGTCCAGAACACATGTCGATTACTGAATTCCAATCATTGGCGGGAATGCACGTTGGGGGCGATATCGATCATATTAGCGTTCTTCGGCAACTAGCGTCACCAACCGTTGACTTCTCCAAAGACGAAACCACTAGTTTGATGCTTCAGCTTCTTCATAGAGTTGGGGGTGCAGATCAACAAAAGCAACTCAATGATGACGTATATCTCGCCGCATTTCTAGATGAGCTTGCCCGATGCCTGGAGCGTTTCAAGGGAAATTGGCAGAATAGCCGTGCTGTAGGCCTGTTTGTTCACCTCGCTACTAGAATCCACGGCTGCATGAGTTCAGTGGCAATGCAAGACCGTTGCCAGAACTTCCTCCAAGATATCAGGAATGTGGTGTCTCGGTGGCTGTTATCTCTGCCAGCTAGGATTGAGACATCCGAAAACAACGACCTGGACCTGGAATTACTCGACAAGATCGTGGAAGTTGCCCTGATAGGTATAGACTCTTTTGATCTCGAAAGGGAGCCACTGGAAGAGACGTTCGGAGAAGCGAACGGAGCCAACATAGAGTTGTTTTTCAAGCTGGCAATGACTGCTCAGCGCTTTTCGTCGGAAACTTTCAAGTATGATCCTTATTTGCAAGGGCTTGCAAAAATGCGATGGAGATCTTTGACATGGAGGATATATCGCGTTCTCCAGGACCGTGTCACTCAAAATAATGGAAGTTCTCTCGACCAAGCAATTCGGGCTGTGATATGGGAGACCTTCCATGGAAATGGAAAGTGGACCAAGCTAGAAGCACCGTATGATAATTGGCTTGTTTGTCGAGAAGAGTCAATAAGGGGAAGTGCAGATCGACAGGTTCAATTCGATATCTTGACCGCAGAAGTCATGGTCGATGGTAGAAGTTTACATAGGCTTCCATCAGAGTACGAGAAACATCCGACTTTCAAGATCCTCTTCCCCAAGGGCATTACAGGAGCGCTTCCCAGTACCCTACCGAGCATGTTCTATACTTCCAAGAACAAAGTCGGCAATGGTATGAGAGCACACTTCAGACTGGAATCAGATTCCGACCATCTTCTTGTTTGCCTCGAAGGTCTTCAGACTCGTTACCTGATTCCTTCCAACTCTTTCGGGCCAGCCGTTGCTCAAGATCTTTTCGACAACTGCATGCCGTGGTACAATGTCGAAAACGACACGGTGGAATTTTGTCCCAAACAAGATCCATTGGCATTCTCAATCGACAATTGGAGAATGGAAAGATCGGGCAATCTATGGCAGGTAATGAAGACCGGTCGTATTCTACTCGGATGCCATAGCCAAGTTTCATCTCGTTTGGCTCGTGTCTTTGCAAACATTGAGATTCCCGCTTATGTCACGGTGGTCCTGCACGAAAGCTCACGAGAAATGCATGTCAGTCTTTCCCGCCTTAGTCTTTCCTTTTTCATGCAGATTGGGGACAAGCTGCTGCGGTCGAATGAACACCAAGGATTCACTGTCGATCAACTTCAACACTTTGGTACTCTGATTGGTCTCAAAACGATGTTAGTCCTGAAGAGCGCCGCCGACTTTCGAAAGCGAAAAGTACTCATACCAGAGTTTGCAGCTCCGCCCCATCCATTGCCTCAGCCTGATACTGTGGAGCGGCAGATTGATGGCTCTCATGAGAAACCTTATCGGCGCTTGAACGGACATATTGAAGTCTCGCTACCTCCAGAACGTATTCAGGGGTTTTATGTCTATCAGATCGACGAAGATATGGGTCGTCTTATCGGAGACGGAAACGCTGAGAGCTCACTGAACCTTGCTTATTTGCACGCCATCACATCATACTGTCTACCAGATCCTTTGACCCATGATACAGGTACAGGGAGGTCGTTGCAAATACTCAGCTCGGCCGCCATACGTTCTGTCCAAAAGCTCTCGGGAAAGATTGTATCTCAACTAGAGCGGATTTCGCATGTTTCGCCCTCAAGGCTGTTCTATCCAGCTCACTTGAAGGATATGCAAACGGTGGTCTGGGATCCTGAGTTGTCTTATCTGTCGCAGCATGGAGGTTTCCACAAGCTCGTGCTGAGTATCTTCGATCAGGTCAAGGAAGTAGAGATGTTTCACCAGGGAGAGTCCACCGAGCTACCGAATATCTCATCACGCGTTTCCCACTTCCTTCTCGAGAGGGACCTGATCCGATCTTCGTATATCCACGGGGAAAACTTACTGCCACTCCAGCAGTCCAAGCAGGACAATGACTACCAGTCAAGGGAGTCCAGCCCTGACGAAGACATGTCGAATCACTCATACATAATCGCTCGTACAGTGTTTCAGGCTTGTTCTGGGTTTCAAAGTGCTCCCAAAGCACTGATGGCCATGCTTCGAAAATATCTTCCGTCCGGCATCCCCATAGTAGGCCCCGGCACGCCATTGAATGACCCATGTATAGGCTTTCACGTTCAGTGGCTGACAGACCCTTACGCCAAAATTGCGAGAACCTGGCCACAGCTTCATTCGTATCTCGCCCGTAACTCCTCAGCCCTGGACGAATTCACATTAGCCGCATGGCTTGGTTCTCTTGCCTTCATCACAAGTGACAATGAGGACTTGCAGATCTTACACGCCATCTCCGTCATAGCTATACGACCTAATTTGCGAGACGTTGATATTCCGGACGCATCGCAATTTCTCTTGGCTGATGGTAGCACATTCCGCCGGGTTGCCATTGATCGAATAGGTACAGACGCGCAATTACAATATGAGAATAGTCTAGAAGCCACTTCTATGTGGCTGGGCAACGATCATCAGCGTCAGTTCCGGTTTGGCCAATCCCAACGTGCCGCGAAGGATGCTTTCGTTGATCATATCTGTACGGCTGTCATTCCGGTTCCTGCACCAGACCTAACTCCGTCGCTTACGGGTAGAATCTCACGATATATCGACATCGAAAGTGCCATGCAACACGTTCGGCGCATCATTTGCTCATGGTCCGATAACTATTATCTCGACGAGTATTTCGCTGAGCTCGACGGTGGTATCTCGAATTTACCCCTCTTGAATGTTGCCGCGCCTGTCACACATCCTGTTCAAGATGTATGGAATCCACCACGTAATACCATCACTCTCGAGCCTGGGCCGCTATTCTGCCTGTCGTCACCTCCCGATCTTCCAGTCGCCCCACCTGAACCTCAACTTCTCATGGAACGACCCGATGACACATTCCGTCCAGCGCTTCAAGTTTCTGATCTCGTACAGGTCTTACGTGCGAGATATAGCGGGCAGGATCAGACGGAGTATCTCACGGGGCTGGATGAAAGCGTTGCACACCTAGAACAGTACTACACTGCTCTCTCATCTAAGTGTGTAGCAGAAGACGTCGTATCAAAACTGGAGAGCTACCTATGAGAGTGTACCGCACATGCTGATAAGATTTTGAAAGCAATGCAAACAGCAATCACGAAAACCAAGAACGGTAATTGGCGCATTGCTGCTGAGACTGGGAACTTCCCGGCCTTGTCGAAGGGCTACTTCCTTCGGCAACTCAGCCACAGGTGCAGAGACACGATACCAACAGACTGGAAAAAGAGCATTGTGCAATTCGCTATGAGCATCGCTCGAGTGCATCGAGCTAGGGGTCTTCTCTTCATTGCTCAATCATCGGAGTCACCAGACAGGTTGTTAGAAGAGCTGTTGAATTCGACGGAACCTGATGAGGCTTTCATGTGCGAGCACCCGGATATTCTGCTACTCCAGGTAGAGAATGGAATTGCACTACGAGACAATCAGAAGGCGGTCTTTCTCTCGATGATCTCGCCACCCAAGGATCACAGCGCCATGTTTCAGCTGCTCATGGGTCAAGGAAAGAGTTCCGTCGTTATTCCACTCTCTGCTTCCCACCTGGCGAATCATCAGCAACTGGTACGAGTGTTGGTTGGCGATCCACAATTCAGCCAGATGCGCGATGAGATAACTCTAAAGCTTGGGGGTTTGATCGATAAAGTCATCCGCGAGCTCCCCTTTACGCGTGACTTGAGACTATCTACAGACCAGATAGGTGCAGTCCAGGATTTATGTCAGAGATGGAAGACACAGGGTGTTATTCTCCTCATGCAGCCAGACCATGTTTTATCCCTGGAACTTATGGCGATGGAGGAGCGTCTAGCGCAGAGTTCTACGTCTCAAGAGTCTCCTGTGACGAAGCTCTACAACTTGATTGAGGAAACCCGACGCGACATTGTTGATGAGGCTGACGAAGTCTTTCATCCAAAGGGAGAGCAGTGCTACACCGTGGGCAGCCCAAAATTCATTCAATTTGGAACGGAGAGCTGTCGGATCATCCAAAAAATGTTCATGCTCACTGCACAAGCTGCGTCTGACTTGAAGACTCGATTCCCTGAATTCATCGAGTTTCAAGCCCGACAGCCAGGTCAATATCCGGGATTGCGACTCTTGCAAGAGGAGCCTGCTCAAATTTTCGTCGGGATTCTGGCCAAGAAGGTGTTAGAGTCGGATGACATATTGACGCAAGTTACAGATCGTTCTGGACAGTTCAAAAGGTCTCTCACCACGTACCTTACAAAGCCCAAGCTGAGTGTACAAGAAGTACGAGCCGTGGAAAATGACTCACAGTGGCCACTGATGGAGAACACTGCACTCATACTTCGCGGCCTTCTGGCTGGTGGACTACTTACCTTTGTCCTGCTCTCGAAGAGGTGGCGTGTAGGTTTTGGCTTATATCGCGACCGCGACCCTCCTACTAGGCTGGCCGTCCCGTTCCGGGGCAAGGACCAGCCACTCTCACGCGCGGAGTTTGGTCGTCCAGATGTTCTGATCAAGCTTACCCATCTCGCATACTACAACTCTGGCCTTGACGAGAGCGATCTCAAAGAGGCTTTCCGGCATCTGTATACACATGCGGCGGATCATGCCCAAGTAGAATATGCCAAATGGGCGCGCGCCTGTCTGAACAATAATACCGTACCGAAGCACATTGACTCGGTCAATCTTGCCGACGCATATCAATGGGAGAACGAGGTCTTTCCGAACTTTCGACACTCAACTGTGGTAATTGACTATTATCTCATCAAAATCGTCATGCCAAAAGAGTTGCGGGTCTATCCTTACAAGCTGTCGGCAAACCCCAATAACATCTGTCAACCCTCAACCAGTCCGACTACAGCCTTCAGTGGGACAATTGATGCGCATGCCCTCATACCTGCCACGTTGCCGAAGCTTGATCTAGAATCTTTGAAACACACAAATGCGCTAGTGTTGGAGCATGTTCTTGGGATGGACAATTCAGTGGTTCACATACCCGATACCCAAGGCCAGCACAGTAGGAAGTCGGCAACAACTCTACAGCTTATGGCATCGTTGCCCGAGATAAGAGTTCTGGTTGACGTTGGAGCTCAGATCATGGATATGACGAATGAAGAGGTGGCCAAAGAGATGCTTGATGCCGCTGCAGATACCCCAAGCACGAAAGCAGTTATATTCCTCAACACCCGTCATGAGAAGTGTGTGATGAACAGGAAAGGCGAGATCCAGCTTTGGAATACATCATCACTGAGGAGTGAGCCCGAGTCATGCCTTGTGTATCTGGACGAAGCTCACACACGTGGTATTGATATTCATCTCCCGCACAACTATCGGGCTGCGGTCATACTTGGACCCCGGATGAACAAAGATCGACTTATGCAAGCTTGCATGAGGATGCGAGATCTTGGAAAAGGACAAACTCTCTCATTCTTCGTCCCTGAAGAAGTCAAGCGTAAAATATGGGAATGCGTTGGCCAGGTGGGAGAGCTGACAGTCGCGCATGTGATTGAATGGACCATTACGAAGACATGGGCGGATCTTCGTCGAATGACTCCATTGCGGAATTCTCAACGCCAAAAGTTCGAAAAACAGCGACAGTTATTGCAAGGGCTTCACGCAGCAGACGACTTACTTGAAAATAGCTCGCCAACCCTGCGCGAGTTGTATGGCCCAAATACTGCAGACTTCAATCTAGAAACCGTGCAAGAGCACGAGAGTGAGCGGCAACAAGAACTGTATCAGGAGATGCAAGAAGAAACACAAGTAGAGCGTCTGCGCGACAGAGAGCCATCTGCGCAGTCACTGGATCCGGACCTTCTCAAGTATGTACGAGACGGGCAGTTCAACTCAAGGACCTGGATTGCAGCCTGGAAAGCCTTGAACAACACAAGTGCTGGTTGGCTCTACAGAAATATCCGGTTTGAAAATGGTCTGTACGTCACGAGGGGATATAGAGACACTGTTACCCGGTACAAAGCAAGGGGACTAGTGGATGATGTCCACCTACCCCCTGTAGAATGGATATTAAGTGGGGGAAGAGACAAGAGACCCCATTTGTTGATCATCTCAAGGTTCGAGGCAGCACAGATGCTGAAAGATATTAAGAAGAGTCGCCATGTCACGCTGCATTGCTTCGCTGCACGAAAGGAATGGAGCGCGCGCTCTATGGATGGACTTGACTTTTACAACATTGGAAGACCGTTCGATGGTGGGCTATTGACCGAGGAGCTTCGCATGCAACTTTGCTTGTTCTCCGGTCAACTTTATCTTGATAGCGTTGAGCAGGCTTCACTTCTGAAAGAGTGGGTACGATGGCACAAAGGTTGTGGCCCATATTTGAGCAACTTTATCAGGGGTATCCGGTCAAATGGGAGTAGCATCGACCACACCCATGTGGGTAGAATCTTGGCGGGAGCGACGTTAGGCGTGGGGGATTTCGAGATGTGATGGAGATGAATACGGTCCATGTAGAGAGAGTAGACTATTCATGTATGTTATCAAGACGACGCAGAACGACTTCGAACGGTTTCCCGTCATACGATCCCGCCAATAGCAAGAAACATTGGGTATCTGCCTATTCCACAGCGCACATGTAATAGTGAGGTGTGATCGATTGTCGTTGCGTGATGTGATGCTTAAAATCTTGAATGTGAATTCACGGAGCAGACACTTCACTGCGAAGTCACGTAGCTTTCTTTGCCTGACTCCGCTGAGCTTACAAGTCAAGCTTCATTGATATAGTTTAGTTTTGCGCCTTCTATATAAATTATGTAGCATCCGAAATTGTTAACTCGGGCTAACAACAACATAACCGAGATGGTACAGTGGTTGGAGGAGTAAGAACCATTCGGGCTCGCTGATTGAGGAGATCACGGGTTCGAGTACGGTTCGGGTCAGTGAACGTCTGCCAGCATAGGTTCGAGCTTAACCGCTCTTATGGGCCTATGTCCGTCGGCGTGGCCTGGATGAGAAGCTCGCGGAGAGCTTCACATTTCGTTTGCCAATTTGTTTTACTTTTTGCCTACGAATCGCACTGTCATTGCATCTTTAGGGTGATCATGAATGATGAGTGAGATGTTTTCCTTTGGGCTGACAAGTGATCGTGCTATTCTTGTGAATGAAAGGAACGTGATTACTTAAACCTCCAGCTGTCGTGCTGGCTGAGCGCGCTAAGCCTGATGAATCTATGACTTCCTACGCTAGACTCAAAGAACCCATAGCGCCTGGGCTCGCATATAGTGTGAAATCATCACTCTTCTCGTCGTCGATACCATCACATTCCCACTATTGGGGAAATCTCACTGGAGTCCATTTGCATAATTATCTGTTTGTCTGCGGACACCTAGACCTTTGTCGCTTAGCTTTGTAGGTTAGGGTCACAAGCCGTGACACAGCATCTCCCGCTTATCCTACGCCAAGCAATGCAACCCCGCTGAGTCGCGTTACAATGGACTCGATCATGTTTTGCGTCCTGTGTGGTGGTCCATTCGACCTGGAGGATCACATATACAGAATTGGACCTCAAAACCCAGCATATCAGGTAGGTCTTAGCCCGATCTACCATCCTTGCCCGGCTCACATAGCTATGTAGTGGCTGTACGATGTGAGAGTGCTTGGCACTTTTTCGGCCCTCCAGAGCTCACGCTTGGCGGGTGTGCTCGAGATGTATGTCTGTTTTCTATGTTCGCAGCGTTTTGTGGAAACTGACCACTAGGGCCAGACCGGAGAATAGCTCCAACGACGACAAGGTCTTCCTTAGTGCTGTTACTTCCTGGACTGAACCAGACACGGTTCCTTTCTATTTGGGTAATACGATGTACGAAGTGCTTACTGACGACGAAGACGGTCATCTCTTGTTTCCTCTGCATTCCGCCTGTATAGATATTGGCTGCCGAATGATCAAAAGTAAAGAAGATCGTCGTCCCCTAGCCAACTTCTCGTCGCCTCTAGCTCGTTTGTATCATATGCTACGTCTACAGTTTCTTCACCAAAAGTACTTTGGTGGACTGATAGGCAATGATCTGCTTGGTCTCCAGACCGACTACGCAGGCTATGGTCCCCGAAGTGCTTTGGCTGTAGATGTCTTGGGCTGGTGGGGCAACAGCCATGAGGTAGATGCTGCTGAAACTTTCTTCTCGAGCCATTGTTTCTGACTGGGTTTCTAGAAATTTCTCACTGACCCCTTCAACGTCGGAACTCTCCAATGGGTTTTCAATGTGGTACGAGACACACCTCCACCGCGGGGTACCCCGTCTAGCATAGGTGCACCAGATAGAGAACCTGCCGCACTCGAAAAGCTTCCACCAGAGCTTTTAGACCAAATTCTCGGCTACTTGCATCCGTGGTCCGTCATTGATCTGCACTACACATCCAGGATGCTGTTACACCGCATTCCATTAGACGAGAGTTTCTGGTCGACTCATCTGAAAGATGGAACTCTGTTGCCCCACATCTGGGAATTGGAAGACATAGATCTCAAAACGTACGAAAGACACAGGAAGAAGGACCACCCCACTTTTCGAGTTCAGTGCGAAGATTTATGCAAGGCTTTCTTCAATAAAGATATTCCTCTGTGTAACAGGGACCACCGCTTCGACGAAGTGCCTCCTGGCTACTGGAACAGATGCAGGATATGGAACATCGTTCAGGAGCTATGCATCGCATCTGCGGAACTTTGAATGGGCAATGCCTTCTTCGCTCTTCGAGGCAGTCTGTTTAGTCTTCGGCCAAAGCGGAGATGAAGTCTCCCCAGCTATGCGCGAACCTCTGATAGTAGTCCTGTCTCAAGTCCGTGACGAAAACATAGGCTGCAACGTCTCGCAACTCGCGCGCTAGACTGTGCACATGTTTGGAGGGCACCGAATGGACCATGAAGCAGGACTGCGACCGTGAACAGCAAGAAGTCTTCAGCCAGTCCTGATAACTCGGTTCCCGAAACGTCTCGAAAGTCTGCTCTACCACAGTTACAATATCTGGTCCAGAGTCTGCCAACAGAGAGTCGATGACGGTCCCCGGGTTGTGTATCACCTGCAATGATACATCAGCATTTCGGTCATTTGAAGGTTCTATGCGAGTTACCGTTCTGTTCCCCAAAATGCCTTCGGTCTCCTTAACGCGTCGAGTGATAGCACTCAAGTACTCAAAGTTTCCCTTATCTGGACTCGCATTGGGAGTTTCGTCGAAAAAGATTCCTTCCACCCCCAATTTATCGATTCCGGGTTCGTGCGACCATTGAGCGTAGGTCGCGATATCCTCCACCACCTCTTCAATCGCTCGCATACAATAGTTTGTTCGGACATAGCCAACGGTCTGCACATTCTTGCACGCTTTCAACTTTGGAATTTCACGAGTATAGTCTGTGTTCGGCCACCATGGAGGAGCTCCAGGGCCGCTGTTGGGGTTGACGATGACGATGAAATCGATGGACGGGTGCGCCACCACACTATACACGACAACTAAGCAAGGAACTTTCCGCGATCTCTGATATGTGGAAAACTTACGCTGCGTGGAGCGGATCCCAAGCACCTGGATGCGGGTAGATATACAATGGGAGCAATATCTTTGACCTCGGTATTTCGCTCATGATGGTGCGAAAGGCCACGATGCAGGCGACGAGCAGGTGGCTAAATACTAATAACTAAAGCGAACCCTTGTCATACATAGCTGACTACCTTGTCATAGCTTACTAAGTCGAGCAGCATATATGCAAGAAGCTAGAAGATGTCGCTGTAGTATTATTTACCCGCTGAAAGTAGAGGTTTCAGCACGACTTGGATGCATGGGAAAGCAGGGCCAGCTTGACTAGGACGATTGCCACCTGACCTACACGCACCTACCCAGGATATCGTTCAACATTTCCGCTTCTCGATACTTCAGGAGGCAGGGCACATCTCGAAAGGTCTCGCGTCTTGAATCGAGCAGTAAGATTCCCGCAGCTGTCGTGTTGTCCCAGAAGCGAGGAATGCAAACACTGGAGCAACCCTCACATGCACCTCCGCCACCCAAACCCACACCATAATGTCTTGAACACAATGCTTCTGACCACGCCGAGATCTCCAGACCGTTCACTGAAAACCTCTTCTTCCGATCATGCCTTCGCGCTGGCCGTCACCCTCACTCTCTCCCTGCTCATCGCGATCGGCGTCCCACTAGCCGCTGTCCTACCCCCGAAATATGTCCAGGCACTGCCAGTCAGCATATTGGTTCCTCTATATATCTATCCAGACCCAGGATCATGGGATTGGCTTTACAACTCGTACGCTCCCATCGAATTACCTTGATCTTCGAACCGTCGAGAATACACGTGAAAGCAGCACACTAACGCACCCCAGCGCAGTAAAATATCCCGACCTAAACTTCACCGCCATCGTCAACCCATGCAACGGGCCCTGCAACCCACCGTACCCTGGCGGCCTCCAGATCGCGGCAATACAACAGCTCAACAAGTTCCCCAACATACAAACTGTGGGTTACATCGATGTGAACTATACGAATACGGACAATGGAACGGTGAACGAGCAAATCAAGACTTACGCTGGGTGGACCAACACGTCCGGTCTAGCTATACATGGCATCTACTTCGACCGGACGCCGGTTCGAGAAGCAGGAGATGAAAAAGATCGCGGGGGCAACGGGAAAGAGGGGGGTGAAGCGGGCAGAGTGGCAAGGTACATGCGCAACATCTCCGCGACCGTGAAACATGTCGAAGGCTTCGTGGAGCCGACTATCTTGATCCATAATCCTGGTATGATACCGGATGTGAATCTGACGAAGCAGTATGAGTCGTATGTTGACATTACGGTTGTTTTCGAGGGGGCTTGGCAAGATCTGCCGACAGCGCCGGAGACGAAGAAGAGGGTGGCGGTGTTGGGGGGTAGCAGAGAGCAGTTTGCGTTTATGATTCATGATACGCCGATGGAGATCGGGAGGACGGGGATCAGGAAGGTGATCAATAATGTAAGGAAAAATGCACAGTATGTATTTGTGACCAATTTGGGTGACAAGTGGGAGGAGGGTGTTGCGGGGATCTGGTGGTGGGTGCTGGCCATGACTTGGTGAAGCTTTGTGCATTTAGTTGTGTAGGCACTCGTGTGGAGCAATACATTTGCTGATTGTGTTTGGCAAAGAGTTGATGTCGGAAAGATTGTATTCGTACCCTACATTCATGCCCATAAACGAAAGATGGGATAACATGCTACGCTGTCTAAACCAAGGAATATGTGCACGCGCTGTCATAATCGTAAAGATGGTATATACAAGTGTCGTCACTCTATCCGAGGTCTTGCTTGGAGTCCAAGTCACCCAAAATCCTCAGCCACCGTTCTTCTGTACCTAGGTAGACCGCAGATGGATCGTACAATTCGTGAGTTGATGCAACATTCTAGTGGCCAGCGGCGACAAAGGAGTTGCTACGCTTGACGAGTTGGCCAGCTGCAGCACGTTCCTTCCTCAGTTTCCTGGCATAGCTCACAAGCTTGAAGGTTGGCTTATCGAAAACCTGGGTAGTCTCATCGATAGTAAGACCGGACACCTCGGGATAGAAGAAGATGATGAGTATCCAGCCAATGAAACAGATCGCAGCGTAGAAGCCAAAGGTACCGGATGGAGTCAGGGAATGCATCTGAGTCAGGAAGGTGGAGGAGACAATGACTGTTCGTTGTTATTATCGATGATCCAAAGTAGAAGACTCAGGGTAAACTCACTGTTCGAGCCCCAGCACGAGCAAGTCAACCACATCGTTCCCATAGCACGCACATCCTGGCTGAAGAAGTCGGTACTCATCCAAGCCGTGTTTCCAACAGAAATCCCGTAGAATAGAACAAACAGAACAATGAAGACCACTACCATGATTGCGGCAGTGGACACTGTAGTCTGCTCAAGTTCGAGAGTATTGGTGTTGACGGGAATCCAGCAGAAGGCGACAGCAACGGCGAGCAGACCAGCAGACATGCCCCAGACAGTGGTAACGAGAACCTTGCGCCTACCCCAGGGATCTACTAGCATGCCGTTGGCGAACGTCATAATGAAGTTGGTGCCAGCAACGACGAGGCCGACCGCAGTTGGGTTGGAGAACCCGCAGAGAGCGAAGAGCGTCGAGCTGTAGTACATCAAGGTGTTGAAGCCTGACATTTGGGAGATAACCATAAGACCACAAGCAACCACAAGAGCACGGAAGTTACGGGGAACGGTATGCAGCCTCTTGATGGCCTGCCAGCGAGTCAAACCCTCAGTGGCGTTGAGAGATTCTTCGATCGAGGATCTGATGAGCTTGACCTTGTTGTCAATCTGCTCCTCGGTGGCCTCGATAAAGATGCGACGGAAAACAGCCTTGGCCTCCTCGGTCTTGCCCCTGAAGACGAGCTGGCGAGGTGATTCAGGGCAGAAGGGTAGCATGCAAGCGAGCAGGATAGACGGAACACCGCCGAGGCCGACCATGTATCTCCAGCCATTTGGGACATGCGCAAAACCGGCGCCGATACCGTATGAGATGACCTGGCCGCCGGTAATAGACATGTTGTTGAGACCAATCATGCGTCCTCGATACTTGGTAGGGGCAATCTCAGCGATATAGAGGGGCGCAATCATGGCAGCGCTGCCAACGCCAAACCCGACGATCAGGCGGCCAACACACATTTGAGCGAAAGTGTAGGCAGCACCTTGGAGGATGGCTCCGATAGTGAACAAGACGCAGCCGACGTAGATGCCAGCCTTGCGCCCGTACCTGTCAGCAGTAACACCCGCGATGATGGCGCCAATAAAGGCACCTCCTGAGCAGAGGGAAGTGATGGCCTCTTTCTCGGAAGCGTTCATCTCGCGGCCGTCGAGATCGGTCCCGAGATAGACAAGGACGGCGGAGATGATGCCCGTGTCGTAACCGAAGAGCGCGCCAGCGATGGACGCCGTAATAGTGACGAGCCAAACGAATTTGCCAGTTGCGGTTTGCTCGATAGAGTCGAGTTCGAGCAGGTCAACCTGATGATCGATTGCGGCATCTTCGGTGATTGCGAACTCCTTTTGCTGAACGTCATCCGTTCCTTTCTTCTCGAAGATGGTCATCTTGATTGACTGCACAGGTCGTGTGAATCTCTAGGAGATGTAATAACTATTGAGATTACAAAGAACAACAAGGTGCGTATCCTGGCTAATGAAGCAGGATAAGCCGGCAATGTAAAAGTGTGTATTGATCGGTCTGATGAAGATTTTTCAAAGCGAGGATCAGAAGGGATTTTATATCCAACCGACTCGGCGCATACGCAGCTTCAGTCGACTCCACGCGGAACAAGTGACCGCATCCATGGATCGATCAAGCCCCATGGGGATCTGGGGAATGCTGGGTCTGCACTAATTTCGAGGGTGAGGGCCCAGACGAATGTCGGCGGCTCTCTGGGGTAGCGCCGCGTCGGCTAACAGCTCGCGTGGTCAATCTCTGGGCAGTGATCTCCGCTGTTCGTGAACGCAATCGTCGATGATCAATTGGATGGGAGGCGTCCAGAAGGTGGAGTTTTCCCCGCGGGGTGTGAATGGTGCCGGAGCTGAACCGCACGCTAGTGCGTCTTCGGCTCACACCATCGGATCGGAAACACCTCCTCGCCTTACGGCTGCCTCCGATGCTCTGCCCTGACTCGCAAGCTGTATGGATCTCCGAGAGGAAATTTTCAGCTATCTGATCTTATCTGATCTACTACTTGGTAGAATTGGTTTCGGAGTAGTCAATCTTTGATGAGAACCTAGTCTTCCTAGGTTTGATCTTTGCTATCTTCTATCGCTACTTACACTCGATAGAAACTGATGCACTTTTCTATCGAGCGGACAGTCATCCTATTGCTCGCTCATCATTGCCATGTTGAGCGTGTTATAGTCCAAACGCGCTGCAGGCCCCAACCAAATCATGTCCTGACGAAACCAGTCGCCATTGACGAACGTTGTTCAGTACTTGTATGCTTATAGCCAATACGTCGCGGAAGCTTTCCATGCTCAAGTCTGTTTGATCATGCCCGACATCGCCTATGTGGCGTTTCTGGAAGCTGAGTCAACATACGTGCTGACAACGCAAAGTACACACCCAAACAACAAGAAAAGAGCGACAGGACTTGTTCTTTTGAAGAAAAGGCTGTAATAGAGATGCGCAGTCGTTGAGGCTTTTTGCTGGAATCACGCAGAGCTCATTCAGGCCAGGCCGGGTCAGCTTGTCAAACAAGTCATCGCGGTATTTCTCTGAACCTGAGTCAAGCTCGAGCCGTCCATGGACTTGAAGAGTCGATGTGTGCTTTCCAGGCGGAGAAGTGTGAAATTACCTGGATAGAGTGGCAGCACCAGATTCCCAAGGTTGACCGTGTTGCAGTGGACGAAACGTCTGGTAGCTGGAATGCGGGGTACTTACCCAAGACTCGGACATCACTTCCACTTTCATCCTAATGTGCTCTCTTATCATTGCCACATTGAGCATCCAGCCTTGCAGGGAGATTGTTTTCGTCTTCTCGAAAATGTGCTCTCAGTAACAGTCTACAAGTAGGAAATAGATGTAAGTTCGCAATGTAGTATAGCAGTCTTTTCCTGGGCTTCGGACAGCGGCAGTGTACCTGACTAGTAGCGACATCTGGTAGCCAAACCTAAGTGCAGGCCGGCGATGGCGTACATGCCTGGAATATTTGGGGCCCGGAAATCAAAACCAAAGCGAAGGCAAGCAGTAACACCTGTAAGTTATACAGCTGTTGTTCCTCCTTCAAAATTGACGTCCGGACTTGCAGGTAATTCCATCCGCTGTATCCAAAGTTGGTTATATCCCCACGAAGTACTTGGATCGGAGCTCCGTTGGTCAGGTGGCCATTGTCGGACTACTTGCTTTGGACACTGATATGATCACCTCATTGAGTCACATGGGATCAAGTCGAAGCCAGATGAATCCCAACGCCTCACTTTCAAGGGACCAACCAGGTATGTCAGGGAGGTCGTCAGACTGCGGGTTCGGAGACCAAGTGGTTCAGGTGGAGCCGCGATCACTGGTATGTCCTACCCAAGGGCCTCTGACACACCTCCTTAGTATGTGATTTGTATCATCTACCTAGCATTTGTCTTCTTACAGATCGTCTAAGCTTGGAAAACGGTCAAGATCATCCTCCCCAGTTCCTCAAGATCTCCCTCCTTTCCGACAGACATCACAACTCATTATGTCGGCAGTGCTTTACGCTATCGGCAAAAAGGTATGTATGACCTCGATCCCAATGCCCAGACTAGTTGACGCCGTGTGCAGCAGAGGACGATCCATTGAACCTGCAGGTTGTCTATATGTCATCGACTACCTGGGCCTCGGGGATCTGCGACCCCGCTTCTCCAGATCTCCAGCCATCGTGGATCCTAACTACTGTTGCAGATAGTTCTCTGAGCCGATGACATACGTATGACGAGACTCATGCAGTTCCAGTTAGATCTGCACTCCTCCCTCAAAGCCTCCTCCACGCGATAGTCTGAGGCACCTTCTGAGTTGACGACATCATATGTCCATCTAGGCTCGAGATGATCGTCCACCGCTCGCGGTTACGTGCGATCGATCGCATCCGCCGAGATACAAGTCTGTTGTCAGCCTATCTGGCTTCGTTCCATCGGCGCCGACCAGACCCCCAATACGATGATATCGACGATCGCTTCGTAGCCGCATACCCACCTTCCCCGGACAACCTCAGTTATCCCATGGATGCACGATCATCCCAATCGCACGCCAGCATCGGATAGTAACATCGAGTACATGGCCGTACGCAGCCAACCTCGCCATCAGTTGTCGTTGACCTGTTGAAGGCTGTCAGACACATTCAAGATCTATGATTCCAACTTGGCGTGTCACCCTCAGAGGCACTACACTTGCCGCTGGAAAGAGAGAACCAGCTCAAACCTTTATCGGTTTCACCCTCGATACGTCGAGCAGACAGCCTGTCACACTCGTTTTAAGATGACTACTTGCATCGTCCTCTCAGCCGGAATGCTTCTTTATACACCTAATACGATCAGCATATTGCCAGGAAACTGACCGGAACAGAACGTGATAAGAAGCTAGTCAGTGATTCAACATTCTGTGCAGCCTATCCGAATCCAGTCTAAAGAAGACGGGTTGATACGATTTCGAAATGCCTGATATTTTTATCAGTTGAACGCTGTGTCTGACCGTGGCACCGTGTGTAAGATGCGCGCCACTCCCTTTTTGTCTATCCCAGTATCTTTTCAGTCAACGTGCGTACAGCAAATGGGTATTGGCCCTAATGACTTGGTTCTCCACGCATTTGGCCCCTGATCTCTCGCTGTCAGTCACTTAACTGGCACTTTTATTTCCGTACTGTACTCGACGATATCGATGGTAGCAGACCTATTACATACAGTTCTCATGCTCAATCTCTAACAAGTCTCAGTATCCGATGATGAGTCTCGCGAGTGCCAAGTCATACAGCACCTTTGGATGGGTGCTGGTCGGGTGAAATGCTTACACTTGATCAGCAGGTATATCAAGTGTCAGATCTCACACCATTCATCCTTCCTACTCACATCATTTGTCTTGGTCATCGCGACAACGGAACAGATATACTATAGAAGGAGGCAGCAGGGTTTGGAGGGCCAACGCGCAAGGACCATGCAGCGGCCCAAGCGACGACATCGCCATCGTCGACTGGCTATGTGCCAGTCATCTGTGAGAGCGATTGTCATCCTGTATTCAAGATTCATATGACGTACTCAATTTGATGAACCGGATATTGGAATGCCATCGCAAGACCCGCGGTGTTGTGCCAGCATACACCTTTGTCGGGACAGTTAGAAAACTGCCTTGCGAACTCCGCCCCCAATTCCTACCCTTGCCAATTTCCTCGACCCTCGTGTTTCAGACACACCATCATCAGCTACACCTGCAACCTTGATTTCCATCCTCGTTCGAACACTTGAAATTATTCTTTGGATGGAGACAGCGGCGCGGCTCGGGCAACAAGACGGGATGCAACGGCCTGATGCAGATCCTGGAGCCAATGCCAAAGAAGAAGATCGTTCACCTTTGCCCTACGATTTCTTCGATAAGATCATAGAGCTTGGTTTCCATCCACTCTGTTCGCTTCTCCTCCCTGTTCTCGCTGTCGCAGCGATATGTATTCCTGTCCATACATCCTTCTTTCTCGTCACCTCCGAGGTTGAGAGGACACTCGTATCAGCTGCGCATCACTACAATGTGGACCATGCTACGCAATTGGAAGAGCCGACCCAATACACAATCGATAGCAAAACCATGAATCTGCTGTTTGGTGAGGCGTTCGGCGTACTTGTCCCCGCTACCTTTGCTCTGTTCTGGGGGTGGGTTTCGCTTTGGCTACCCAGGGAGAAGCTGCTTCGAGTGGTAGGTGCAGCCGTGATTATACTTGTCTAAAAAGAAACAAAGGTGACTGACCCTTCAACCAGCCACCGATGCCGTTTCTCTCCGAGGTGTGTGTTTGGCTTATCGTGAACTGTGTCGCTTCATTTGGTGTCTTCTTCTACATTTTGAGACACGAAAATGGCTCCGCTCGAGGTAGAGGATGCTATACATATATCGACAAGAAAGGCCGGCAAATAGCCAAATGTTCGCTCGAATCTGCTGCTTGCTACACGAGCCGCTGGCCAGAACACGTATCAAGGTTCAATGCTGATCAGATTTGCTATGAAGCTGTAAGTTGCTTTGATACACTTTGTCAATCTCTACTAACGATCCCAATCAGCGAGCGACCAAATGGCTTTCCTTGCTGATAGCGTGCAGCAGCCTAATGCTGTGCATTGTGTATCAGCATCAAAGGCGCATTCAGCAGCGCCACAGTTCGCCTGAGCAAAAAGAGGAACAAGACAAGATGACCAAGGAGATTGATGCGAAAAACGCCCAAGAAAAGAAGGGGAGTTGGTATCGTGGACCGAAGTGGGATGCTGTCTTTGTTGTTGTGTGTCTGATCAGCGTATTGAACACACTCACACAGTGGTCTCGGGACTCATGATCGTCTCCAATCTTCGAGGAGCTCCATCAAGATTCCCCCCAGCGTTGAGTATCTCATCCAGACGTAGTCAAATGACAAGAGCGCGAAATCGTCGCCTAGCGCTTCACGGAATTGCTTCAGCGCTCGAGAACGAATACTCTTGCAGTGATCGTCGTCAAATGATCGTCTGTATTGCAATCGCAACGTGAACGTATTTTCATCGAAGAAGAACGTGCGAGCCTCCCTGCGAATGGTGTAATTCAACATGCTCAATTTTGCTAGGCCAATATCTGTGTGGAGCACCACGACTTGCTTTCTTCCAATTTTGTTGTACTGGTCGAAGCTCTTCCAGGGTGTATCGACCCAGAACTCGAATCGCTGACGCCCGCGTGTAACTTTGATGTTTTCTCTTGTGGCCACGACCATGCCGTATATTCTGTTGCGGATCTCTCCTGGTAAGTCTAGGAACGATAGACGGTTCGGGTGTGGGATGAAGATGGCGGAATTGCGGACGCGGTCTGCCATGAGCGCATTGACGAACTCGCGTCGAGTAGAGAGGTTGTTGATGTTGAGACCCTTGTTGATGGCACGCCTTCGGAGCTCAGTAATGGTATAGCTCTGGTATCTGACGTTTCTATACCGGCGAGGGCTCTTGTCGATGGTGGTGCCCTTGTGTGGCTGTACGTGAATCAAGGTTTTGTGCTCTGTCGAGTTCATCTCTGACGGCTGCAGGGCTCTAGCGGCGGACAGGAGAGACTTAAGGGGCTGCGTAGGGTTTTAGAAGACCAACGATGCTTGAAGAGGTGACATAACAGTTGTTGTCGGAGCAGAAGTCTTCAATCGGGACGGTGTGTGGTCCGACGAAGTTGTGTGTGCAGAGAACTTGATACGTGCGCAAACGGTGTGGTGCTGGAGTGGTATTCCGAAAGTACCCTATTTGTAGGCACTAGTGACTTGAGTGGGCTGGCGAGAGCCCCTCTACAAACGACTCTTTACGGTGGGTGTGCTATCGGGTCGCCACATCTCATTCAGCAGCCTCTGCGCATTAACCATGTCAGGCCGCACCTGATTCAGGGAGGTCACCCCAAGCAACCTCATACCCGTCGCCAGTTCCTCCGCGAGAACTAAGGGTGTTAGTTTTTGACTACTTCTCAGCTTCCCACATGGACTCGGAAAGGGACCTACCATCAACACATCTTTCCACTCCTTGTGCGCCATAGGCTGCAAGCGCATACATGAACGGCCTCCCCACACCTACCGCAGTTGCTCCCAGACACAAAGCCTTGAGAACGTCTGAACCGTCCCGCAGGCCGCCGTCAAGGAATATTTCTAACTTCCCCAACACCTCCGGACAGTACGTCCGGATTTCCAGCAAAGTCATCAGGGCGCTCGGTGCAGTGTGCAATTGCCGTCCACCGTGGTTACTCAACAGTATCCCGTCGCATCCATACTCTAGCGCCAGCCTGGCATCATCTGCACACTGGATACCTTTCAGGACAATTGGGCCACCCCACTCCTTCCTTATCCACTCGAGATCCGCCCACGTCGTGTGTGGGCTCAACTGTCCGCGCTGTGGGCGACCGCCCATCTGCGGTGCAATTGGATTCTCGGAGCCCGCCTCCCATTCGGATGTGCCCTCCTCCTCCAAGCCCACAGCCAAAGCTTCTTCAGCCTGGAGAACACGATCTGCCGTCCGCTTGCCTAATACTGGAGTGTCAACCGTGATCCACAGTCCCTTGTATCCGAGCTTCTTTACTACACGCATGAGTTCGAGCGCCTTTTCCCGATCGACCGGCATGTAGTACTGGAAGAACAACCGAGTCGGACTTGCATCCTTGATCTTCTTCTGCTCGTCGACAAAGGCTTGCATGATGTCCCTTGAAGACTTGGTAGACGCAGTGCTGACAACATAATGGCAACCTTTGCGAACAACGCCCTTCGCAAGCTCCGGCTCGGCACCAGGGTGGATGGCGCCCAAAGTGCCCATAGGCGAGATGTAGAACGGATACGGAGAGGAATGGCCAAAGATTGCACGGCGCGTGTCGACATCACCCACATTCCGCATGACGCGAGGGCGAAAGTTGATGCGACCCCAGTCTTCGAGATTGCCTTTCAGCGACAGACCCGCATTGGCAGACGTTGAAGCGTAGATGTACGATTTGCGCGGCAGCACTGCCTTTGCAGCTATTTCGAAATCCGGGCATGATACACATAACGACACATGCGGAATCTTGTTATCCGCGTTCGCTTCCGACGCCGGCGCTGCCTCGACCTCCTTCAACACTCGAAGTTGTCCGAGTGTGTTTGGGTCCACCGCACCTTTCAGACTTCCCTCTGGCAGGTCGTTAACATAATCCAAGGGATGGTACTTCTTGAACTCTGTAGTCGCATCCTGAATCTGTCAGTGACGAAGTCCTCAGCTGACATAGCTACAGTACCGTTCCCGCCTGCTTCAGCATTATCGCCGCGCCCCCAGGATGCTCCGATAGAAACGTCGTGACATCATAAGCCTTCGAATCCAGCACTATCCAGCAAGATTTTTTGTTGTTGTGCTTCGCAACCTCTGCTCCGTCCAGGGCTGTCATACCGAACGTACACAATGCGATATACAAAGAAGATATACAGGAAGAAGCGTGGAGGCACAACTGTGGAATCACGGATATTTGAGGAAGGATGAGGGTTACAGCGGGAATAAATGGCGTCTAACCGACAATCGGCCATTGTCGGGAAGAAGTCCGAAGCGCCTTCCCTGATCAGGCGATAGTCACCTTGCGTCGATGCTGTGACGATCTGCATTGATGCATATGAGTGGCCCTTCTATCGAGTGCTCAGAGCAGGTTCGGCTACCGTGAGACTTCAGAAGGGCAACATTCGTATTGGTAGTCTCTCAGCAGTTCCTGGGGCACCTGAGCTTTGCACTTCGAGGTGGTAGAAATAGTCGTTCTACCAGGGCTCTCCACATGTTGACTACCTTGCCCGAGAAGGAGGCTCTCTAATGCTGAAATGACTGGCATTGGGACGTCCAACGTGGGCAAAACTGGTCCCAGGGCGGCAAGCTTGATGAGGCACGTGATCTCTCCTTCAGTGGAAATGTCAGGTCCAGACTGTGGAAGTGAGATCGTATGATCTGCAAGCTCATTCAAGTACGACCTCCGAGATGATCTCTAGAGATTAACCTTGTTCCTACGGAGAAAGGAGCCAGGCCGGAGCGATGAGAGCCTTATCGATAACACATTTTCCGCTATGAACCCCCGCTGCCATCGACTTCTGTGGCACCCCTCATCTCAAAGCGACGAATGCAACTGTCCTTTCCGTCACAACAATGGCTACCAGAGTTCACAAGATGTGGGTGGGAGGGGAGGAAAGGGAGGGGGGAGCAAAGCTGTCAGTCAACCGCCGCCACTTCTACCCGCAAGCCTCACCAAACTAGGCTTGAAGTCGAGGACCCAGCAACAGGAGAAAGATTCGCCCAATGTCATGCTGCAACCGAATCAGATATCGACACAGCGGTGCAACTTGCTCACGCGACGTACCAGGCGGGCACTTGGGCCAAGGCCCCACGTCACGTGCGTGCCGACGTGCTTGACAAGATTGCAGCGTTGCTGACAGCCACTCTCCCACAATTGATCGAACTCGAAGTGCGACAGACCGGACGCGCTATCCGTGAAATGCGGGCTCAGGTTCCTACCTTAGTCAAGTGGTTCAAATACTACTCTGCCCTTATCCGGACCGAGGAACGCTCCGTCCTCCCCACTGTCGGCAAGCTGCACAATTGGATCGATCGCAGGCCTCTAGGTGTAGTCGCCCAGATTACACCGTTCAATCATCCCCTCCTCATTGCCGTCAAGAAGATTGCACCTGCACTAGCTGCAGGTAACTCTATCATTCTGAAACCGAGCGAGTTGACCCCGTTGACATCGATTGAGCTAGGGAAGCTGTTTAAAGAGGCGGGGTTACCAGACGGTGTGTTCAATGTCTTACCAGGAGATGGTGCCACGACAGGAAAAGCTCTTGTTGAGCATTCCTTGATCAAAAAGGTAGATGTCACAGGAGGCACACCAGCTGGCAGAGCAATCGGGGCCATTGCCGGAAGGAATCTTGCGCACTACACCGCGGAGCTGGGTGGCAAAGCTCCACTCGTTGTCTTCGAACAAGCGGATATTGACCTGACTGTCAACGGAATCGTGTTTGCAAGTTTCATGGCGTCGGGACAAACATGCATTGCAGCCACCCGCATCATTGTGCAGAACTCGATACTTTCCCGGGTTCTGGAGAAGTTGAGAAGCAAATCGAAGAGCATCGAAAAGAGGATGGGGTCACCGGACAACATGGAGTCGATGATGGGGCCATTGATCTCAGAGAAGCAACTTGGCAACGTGATTGAACTCGTCGATAACGCTGTCAAGTCTGGGGTCGAGGTCGTGACTGGGGGTTCGAGGATGACAGGGACGTCTTCCCTCGATGGTACGATTTTTGACAAAGGCTACTTCTATCCACCAACCGTCTTGAAGGATGGCTCTAACACCCCAATCGTCGGTACACGTATCTGGAAAGAGGAGGCATTCGGCCCCGTAATTGTTGTCGTCGGATTCGACACAGAAGAACAAGCTCTTGAGTTGGCAAACGATTGTGACTTTGGACTCGGCGCGGCTATATGGACGCAAGACCTGTCACAAGCATTCCGAGTTTCAGAGGGGATCGAGGCTGGCATTTGTTGGGGTGAGCAAACCATATTTTGTACCCGAAGTCTCGCTGAGTATTCTTTACTGACATTCTAAGCAGTCAATACGCATCACAGAAACGATCCAAGCAGTCCTTGGGGCGGCATCAAGAACTCGGGTGTCGGTAGCGAGAATGGCATCGATGCTTATCACGCATACACCACCACAAAGAGCACTATCATCAACTACGCCTCAGTAGACGAGAGCCTTACGAGCGATGACTGGTTCAGGGAAGGGCCGGGTGATGTGAGATACGGCTAGACATTGGGTGCTTTCGAGCTTAGACAGGGTACGTGAAATATGCTGAGAATGTTCGACCGAAGAAGCTTGCTTGTGCATGATTGATGAACTGCAGTGTTTGTGTCGAAACTCGGCTACGTGATCACGTGAGCAAAATATCCAGCACAACGTCCATGGCAAACGGACCGTCTACTCGATTTAGGCCGGCTACGTTACCACCGTTACCCCCTTTATCAGGATATCCACTGCCTTAGAGGATGCCAATCATGCACGCCATCACCCGTCAAGCTCGCAATAGCGGTCTCGGTCAATGCGACTATTTCTGCAGATGCGGCCACGGCTTCCTCCGAATCAACACGATCGCCGACATAGAGAGCCACCTGCGTGGCTGTCCGCAAGCGATACCTTGCGGCATGACCTCAATCACGCACCTTCTCCTCCAAAACCCGGCCACGTCGTCCTCAGCGAATTTGGCGCCATCCGCATCTTTGGCTCCAAGGACCGAAAGACGAAGCCCGACTGTGGTCTGCCGGTACTGCGGCAACACCTTTTCGCGAGAAGAGATGTTTCACCACCAACACTACATTGCGTGCAAGTGGGCGCATATGCGGGCTGAGCAGGCGGGAGCATCACAATGTCCGGACTGCGACCGATTCTTCATCAGGGGAACGCTACTGCTAAGGCATCTGAAGGAGAAGGGCAATGAGGCTTGTTGGAAGAAGTGGGAGAGTTGCGTGCAGAAGAGCGATAGGGGCCCGGTTGACCCGTTGGGCGCGGAGCTCAAGGGGAGCCTGAAGACAAAGGAAGAAGGGAAGGCAGTGAATGAGAAGGGGAAAGGGCAAAAGCGCTCATCGAAAGAGAAGGCGTACCCGCGTAAAATAGTACAGAGACGAAAGAAAATCGACGCCGAACCTATCTCTGGCTCGCTAGAAGCGCGGAATGCACCTACGGCGATGAAGAACCCGGCATCGGACACTGGAGAGGGATATCGAAACACTTGGACCTTTGACAGCCAGCAGGTACACATGGCAGATCTACTACCTTCGCAGCTACGGAAACCTCTCGAGCCGATAAGGGAGGAAGAGAATGACGGTTGATATTTCTAGCAGACCTCATCAAGCTGGGCTGAAGGTGGCAACGTGCATGTGATCTCGATGGTAGACGTATGCTCATCGACATGAAACTTCTGGATGAGTGCCGTATAGGGCGGATGATCACAATCGGAACGAAAAGCGTTTGAGAATGTGTCGATGCGAAAAGGGATATGGCGAGCCAATCGTGGGATGCAGTATGCAGTAACGCACTGATTGAAAATACATGCAGTATTGGATCGATTTCATTCGAGTCTTCAATTACCCTACCCAGATTGAAGATTGGAAGAACAATGAAAGTTTCCTTGGCACACTTCTTCATGCGTTAAACTGGCTATTAGTAGAAGGCCTAGGAGTTCGTTATGATTGAGAGAGAGCTTACTAACACACACTTACTGACCAAATATCAGTAGGCAAATCGCATCTTCAATTTACCCCTCCTAGCCCCCTGCCAACCCCCAAGCGGAGGGAGGTGAAGTGGCCAGACAAATCTAAAGGGTATTCAAATTTTATACGCGACTTCTAAAGATTCTCAATTTCTACTTGCAGGAATCTATACCCCCAGAGTACATGGATACGCCCAGATATATTCATGGCTCTAAAAGTCACGTGTCTTGAACCGCCTAGCCGCTTTTGGCAGGTGGCGTGAACCATGTCGATTGCGTACAGCCTCGACACTCAGATGTGTCGAGTTCATCCCTCCACCAGGGTGAGCTCTGTGATCGCGCGGTCATAGTTAGTCTCAGGAGTGACCCACAGTATGAAGTTTCTATCTCGACTTAGCCGGAACAATGGTAATGGTCACAAGCCAACTGCGGAAGGAGCATACGGATCTCCTGTAGCATTCACGCACGAATCGATTCTAGCTTCTACATATCTGTTTCTCCCGGCCTCTATATACGAACCCCTTCCCAAAGGCAGTATTCGGTTATTGTCTTTGCACCCGCGATGCGAGCCTGACGATCCTATACAATGTTCGCTCAAGATTCACCAGTTCGACGATTCTTCTCTGTTATCCTACGTAGCGCTTTCTTATGTCTGGGGTCCAACACTGCCTGCATTCGAAATCGTCGTGGGAGGTAGAAATATTAGCGTGCGCAAGAACCTTTATGATTTTTTGCTCCAGAAGACTGGGAATGAGTTACTCTGGATTGATGCGTTGTGCATAGATCAGCAGAATGATCAGGAACGCAATCATCAGGTAGAGCGTATGGGGGAGATATACAAGAGAGCAGATAGGGTAATAGCCTGGCTTGGCCTGGCCGACAACGAACGCCTACGAGAAGCGCTCTTTCGCTTCGGCGGGACAGACGGCAAGACGTTCAATGTTCCGGAACTTCCAAGGGTCTGGTACGACAATTCTCCTAAAGCGCAAACCGATCTGATAGACGTATGCACAAACCTTCAAGGCCTCGACGAACTGGAGTACTGGTCCCGATCCTGGGTCGTGCAAGAATTTGTGGTTGCAAAAGACCTCGAAACTCGGTATGGTGACATCATCTTTGATATTGCGGAACTCTCTGCTTTCAACTACGATTGCAAGTATTACAGTCCTCGTTCGCATGTCAATCCTGCGGACCTCTACGAAGAATCACCGCTCCCTGTGTTAGGTTCATTCTCCCCGGCGTTGAACATGCAGTCACAACGCTATTCCAACTTTCGCAATGCTACCCCATGTCCTACCCTGATGGAGCTTTTCCAGCACAACCACGTCCGCAAATGCCAAGAGCCCAGGGATAGAGTCTACAGTCTTTTGAGCTTAGTAGACCAGAAAGAGAGGGATGGCATCAAAGTGGACTACGCAAGCGATATTAGAGAAGTCGCTTGCACTGTGCTAGCAAACGCGCGTATCCGGAACATAAGCATTTTCGCCTATGCTCACTCTCTCACTGGAATGTTAAGGCTATCTAAAAAGTGGGAGGATCACCGAAGAGATTCTTTCGTTACCAATGGCCGGTACTTGGAAGTTCCATGTTGCATCGATGGCGAGGTCATTGGGGTCAAAGAGTTAAGAAACGATCAGATTATCCATGATAAGCTCCATGGGGTTAACCTATCGCGACCTGACAAGTTCAAAGCATTTGTCGGGGAGTTGACAGAATTAAGTGAATCGGATTCGAGGAAAGAGTTTTATCAGGTGAACCGCTCTCAGCGTGCTCCATCCAACGACAATGAAGAGTTGCTACACATCATGCGCGAAGTTCGTACGGTACAATCGAGCCATCTCAAGAGTCAGCTGTCTGAGATCAGGAAACTACGCCCCTCGATTCTTGACAACGCGATTCCCGTTGTGCAGGCATTGGAATCACGGCAGACTAGAGAAGCTAACAGCGAAACTGCGGATGAGCCTGCAACGGACATCTCATCCTCAAACTACGCACTCGTGGTACTTAGATACAAGAGTTTCTGTTATGAGTACTTCGATAGAAGTCCATTGTTCGTGCCTGTATACGTAATCGGCATTGGAAAGGGAAACATATCTGTTGGAGACCTGATGATGAGCTTTCCGTGGGCATCAGCGACGACTACAATCTCGGTCTCCCCAGGTCCCGAACGTCTTATAACAGGAGTCGTAGGGTTACGAGAGCGCTCAACGTCAGATCGTCATCTTAGCGTTAATTGGCTACACTCCGCATGGGATCAAAGAGTCTTCCCATCTGTCGAAACAGATCCAGGGAAAAGCGAGCTGGGATTCTATGAGCAATTCACTATGAAGATGACACCTGAAGAGATTCTGCAATTTATCTCAAAGCCATGATTGGTTTGGGTCATACAGAAGAGAACAGATAAGACCCGTTATTGCTCAATCGAAACCCATCCTTGTATCCAGTACCCAAGCGAGGGCCAACATCACATTGATGCTGATTAACATCTGTGTTTCCGCTCACAAAGCAGAGCAGAGCGCCATCGATCTCTCCATGCCCTCAGGAGGCCTTGAACTTCCTGCCCGTACCAACCCAGGCCTCCATCTCCAGGCCCACGAGACGCTTGCCATCCCTCTCAATGATCTTTTCATACTTCTGCACCACCCAGCTCAGCGCGTTCCGAAATATGTGCTTCGAGTCAGAGTCCAAGCTCTCCATCAACTTCGGCAGAAGGTTGATCAATCCATCCACAAGCTCCCTGTGCGTCTCAAACGCATAATGCACCGTCGTCGAGTGAACTTCCACATTCAGCAACCCGCCCGCCACCATCGTGGTGAATAGCTTCTCGCGCGTGAACCACTCATCTGCGATCGGTATCTTGAATTGCGGGAGCGTGTTGTCAAAGAACCACTGCGCTTCGTTGATGATGTCAATGTAGCTGAGGCGCTTCCAAGTGGTGATGACGGCAATGGTGCTCAATCCGGGCTTGAGCGTGCGGAAGATCTCAGTGGCGCCCTTGACCGGGTCGCCGAAGAAGAGGAGGCCGGCGTTGGTGAAGGAGTACCAGAAGGTGTTTTTCTTGAACTCGTGGAGGTCCTCGCCTTTCAGGATGCGGAAGTTGACTTTCTGCGAGAAAATGAGTACAGCCATTTTGATTCTGGGTATACGATAACTATGTGCGAAACTCACGGTTATGTAGTCCCTGTCCAGATTCAGTTCCGTCATCACCTCTCGAGTCTGGATCTTGGCGGTACTGATCATCCCGTCGGAGCCATCCACGACAAACATAGTTTGTGGCATGGGGGACTTTCCCGTGACGGGGTCGTACTTTCGCACCCATCTCAGAAACTCTTGGGTCACCTGACCAGTACCAGCGGCGTTGTCGAGGACGATGGAGGTTTGGGATATAGGCTTGTCAATGAGGTCGACGAGGTAACGAGCTAGCTCGCGGCTAGCACCACCAGAGGTAGCATCGTAGATAGGAGCGATCCGACCAAAGTGGGAGATGGCAAGGTCGCCTGTAGCTTGTGGGGACTTTGGGGCCTCGGCCACGCTTATGGGGGAAGGGTTGGTTGGCGTAGGATCAGCCATCGTTGTAGTTGGGGGAGGTAGTAGAGCTTGGATTTGATAGCGGAACGTGCGAGGTTGTGATCATGCGTGTTTGTACAAGGTGCTGAAGAGGGTTGCTGACAATAGGACTGAGCTTCACAAGTGAAGCGGAGACTTCGCGGAGACTTCGGACACAAATGGGTTAGCCGGTGTGAACCACTGCTGTGCCGCTTCATTGACCATAGAGAGCTTGGGTACAAATAGACAGATCATCAGTGTCAATAGCATATAGACTTTTCCACAAGTGCCTCGGAAGAAACACCTCGCTCGGATAACTCCAGCAGCATCCGCGAACAACTCCAGGACCATTCATTTCGTTTTCTACAGTCTCGCAGGAGTAACCATCTTGGACATCAAGACTTCGCAAAACTGGACGACCGGCAGACTACGCAGTGGAATTGCGACAGTCTGTGCGGCAGTCTCCATATATGTAGTCTACACACGTGTAGTCAGTGCGCATTATTTCACTCGAATTGTATCATACATACGATGTCTGAGTGCTCTGTGCGATCCTTCTCTAGAAAGCCACAGCCGCCGCCCAGCCACCGTCTTCACAACAGCTTCGCTTCGCTGCATCATAACTTCGCCTCCGGTTTGAACCTGACCAGACCATCCTGTATCGTACTCGCGACATGGACTCCTCTCTCGTAGTCCCACAGCCAACTCATATGTAGTCCCCTACCTCCTCCCGCCCTCGTTACCCAAGCTTCCTGCACATACCATTTCCTGCCGTCGCCATCCCGATCGCCTTGGCCTTCACCATCGAGGTTACACAACGGCGTCGGCTCGTCCTCGAACAATGTTGGGTCAGCATTTGGATGATTGATACGCGGTTCCGGCGGCATGACCAGATCGCGAATACCGACGTGGAAGATGACAGTGTGAGACAAGGATGCCATCCGCGTATAGTCTCTTCCGCGCTCAAGATGATTCGGAATGATGAACAGCGAATTCCTGTCAGAAGCATAGAGATGGGCGCAAGCATGCAAGTTCGCCTCTCGCGTCAGCTTCAGCGTACCCTCGGTCGGCGGCGGGTATGGCGCGGTAGGCAAAGGAAGCGATCCGCGGAGCGAGTAAAAGAGCAACTGCCTCTTATCGATCGGCCGACGACTATCGTTATAGTTTTTCATATCGACTTTCCGGATATGCATGCCGCCGACCGGATTAAAGTGCTCGGGGTGCGCTGGCAGGTACGTCTCCCGGAACCACTCGGAGTCATTACTGGGCGCATTTGGATGCCGCATAGGGTTGTCTTCTTTGCCTTCCAGAACCTCCCGATATTCATCCTTCAACGCGAACGGATCTTGATACTGTACAGGTGAGCCCTCCTCCCGCTTGAAAGAGCAGGTACACGTGAACATGGTCCCCTTCTCCGCCGCCTGCGTCACGGTTACAGATCGTGTGCAGTAGTTGTACCCATCGCGAATCTTGTGCACTGAATAGACAAAGTATTCGCTTGGTTTTCCGCCGAGGGTGAACCAGCCTGTGATGTTCTCCCCTTCATCAGCGCATACAGAAGGATCTATTCAACCATCGTCGTCTTACATGTATCAGGAACCCTTCGTCAACAGTCTGCGCAGCAGCCCATGCCGCCTGCGCGTAGACGTGCCCTCCATACGTTCCATTCTCTCCTCCTGTCGGCGAGTACGCTTTTACGACAGAGCGGAAGGTTCGATCGTCAATGTTCTCCAACTCCATGACCTTGTCAAAGGGAAGTACATGGTGTTGGTCATCGAAATACGGACGCGGCGGCATTCTGCAATGTTTTCAAGACCATGCAGATGAGTTTGATCTCTCTACATGGTGGATGATGAGGTGTGAGGTGAGACGGAATCGAGCCGAGGTTCCTCGGAATTGACGTCCAAAAGTGGCGGGGTACGGTCGACAGCGAGAGTGCGGACGACGCTGCTATCAATTGATGCTAGAATATTTTGAGTCTCACAACATCTTCATACGTACCATCTAGCGGAAACGTTTTTTAAGAACCAAAGTTGGCGAAATCTAACGAGGCACGATTGGACACAAAAAAGGTCACGTGGACAGACGTTCCTTTCCAAGGTCCTATCTCAGCATGAGTCCCGAGCTAATGATTATAGTACTACACATGTAGTAATCGATTACGGAATCTTAGACTACCAACTTTTGATCAAGGCATAGAGGCCCTTCAGCTGCTCAACAGCAACTCCTAAACGACTTCATGACTCATCTTCTCGTCCAACCATTCCGAACCCTCAAACCGCGACCGTTCATTGCAAAAGTCCAACGGCCAACAAAGCCACCGTCGCAACCACCATCTTCCAACTCCCGCTTCCCCTAACCCCCTCACTCTTCGCCGACGCCGCCTGACGATACGCGACTCCCTTCGGCTGATCCCGCGTAAACAGCAGCGGCGTCTCTCTCTCATTACCCACGACTTCAAACTCAGTAGTCGGATACACAAGCTTTTGATCCTGATCCACATAAAGAAAGACACAAGTCTCGCCATTCCCCAGCGTAGCATTCGAGCCCTTCAACCCCAGCAATCCGATCGTGAAATTGACCTTGCCAGAGCTTAAGTCTCCAACGTACTTTGTTGAGTTAGTACGGGGGTAATCGACGTTTTCGTCTGAGGGACATTAGGTATTAGTTGGCTGGCTTGCAGGAGTGTATGAGAAGGGAAGGAAAGAACGGACTTAGGGCACACTCGTACACTATTTCGGAGCGAGTCGAGGACGAATTGGTAGTGGTCGGGGCGTTGAAGTTGAGTTCTACAATATCGTTGGTGTGGAGGGGCTGGCTTGTGTTGGCCTTGACGAAGGTGTATGTCGCGTTCGGGTTTAGGCCGAGGGGATACAGCCAGGTAAAATCTTTGGAAGACATAGTAGTTGGTTAGGCTCGCCTTTATCTGGATCTGGGTTCCAATTGATGCGGTCGCGTACTCATGAGAAACAAGCCTGTATCTGCAGTCGGGAGTTTCCAACAACGAGATGAAAAAAAAGTCGATGCCTTTAGGTGTGGTGGATGACACTCTGAACATTTGTTAAATACGATGATACTCCCAATGCGGTAAGATTAGGGGCCGAATAGATTAATGCTTGAACTAGGATTTTACGCCCGAAAATATATCATCCTACCTGTCGGCCGCACTATCTGCTCGGCGATAAGAATACGCTGACCTTTGATTTGTGGGCATAGAGAAATAAAGCCCAATGTCTAGGGTATACACCATAATAATTGACCAGTACTGTCTATCGTACCCTCGCTACGTTTTAGCTAAGTTTTGTTAGACGATCCTAATGTAGTGCTAGAATTAGTACTCGAAGTTGAGTCTTTCTTTGCTACCCAATCCTTAAACTCTATCTAAGAATGGCGTCAGCCCTACCACACCATCGCACACAACCCAGCAATTAGCATAGCCGCCGATCCGACTCCCAATTTCCAATTACCTCTTTTTCTAACCGCCGCACTCGTGGGTCGGTGGTACACGGTTCCATTCGGAGCAGCCAAAGAAAACAACAGCGGCATTTGCCTCGTGCTGTTGTGCATCTTATACGCCACAGTATTATAGTACAAACCTTGGCTTTCATTCAGATAACTGAGAACGCACGTCTCCACGTCATGACCGTCTCTCGCTCCTTCAAGTGCAAGAGTCATTTGGATAGGGTCATTGTTCTCTAAAACAAAGCCAGCTGGAATTGGGAGGTTCTGAGGCGCAGTGCCGTTGAGGTCTGAGGGAGGTAGTCAGCTTGGATGGAGCGATCGTGAGTCAGGGAAGAGCAGAAGACGAACTCGGATTTTCGCTACAATAGTGAAGGATTGTAGGGGGATGCTCTGCATCAATTTCTCCAGCGTCGAAACGCAGTTCTATGACATCTTTGACGTGGTAGGCATCGCTACCGAACCCTGGAGGCGACTGAGTGTTGTTGATTGCGAGGAAAGCGTGGGATGAGCTTGGTTCTGAGAGTGGTGGGAAGATCCAGGTAAAGTTCTTAGAGGCCATTGTCAGTTCAGATGAACCGCAATTTGTGTAGTAGCGGGCTTATTTATTAGGCATAAACATCACTAATGTGTGGCATTGCGGCGAAGGTTAGGGCTGAAACACTGTGCCGCAGGCTGTGTGGAAGCGCACGTGAAAGGCATAAAGTCCTCAGCGACGTAAGACGGCAGATGATGACTTCGCACAGTATTACAAAATTCGACTGATGTATTCCCTGGGTATAAAGCTCCTAAAAACGCCTTTTCCAAAAATGCTAAAGTTCCCTCACGCCGCCATACTCATATCAACAAACCTCTCCCACGGTTCCTCATCCCCAACATCCCGCATAACCTCATCCTCACACCCACGGTCCACACCCCGCTCGCTACCACCCTCTTCCCCCACACCCTCATCCACCATCTCCATAATGTCCTCTTCCTCGGCCTCCTCCCCTATAACGTCATCACACCCCTGTACAAATCTCAAAGGACTTTTGTACAGCGGCCTGAAGACCTCAAACGGCTTTTCCACTTTCCGCCTACACTTCTCCTCGTTCCACTCATTCAGTCGCTCGCGGCCACGGCCGGCTTTCTGCCTCTCGATTTGGTGTCTGCGGTAAAAGGCTGCGCAGGGCTCGTTGAACACTGCGTCTAGCTCTGATGTCGTCATAATGTGTGGTGCGGAGTCGGAGGGAGGGTCTTGCTCGAGTTCCATGTCGACGTCGACGGCGTAGAGAGGCTCGTCGGTGGAGTTGGCGGTTGTGGATAGGGGCCCCATCTCGTCGATTGTGGGCGCGGAGATGTCCCCGTTTGTTGCGAGCCAGGTGTCCATGTTGAAGTCGTCTTCCTCGTCGTCGTCCCAGCGGACGGCAAGGGGGAAGGGGGTGGTGCGTTGAGTGGCGGTGGTGGTGGTGGTGTGGTGGTAGTGATGGTAGACATTGTGATGGAAATTTGATGGAAAAGTTGTTTTGGAGTGAGATTTGTGTTTGATGGAGATGTGATGTAGTGAAGTGTAGTGGGATGTAAGAGAGACGGAGACAGAAGGACGGCAAGGGACGTTTTGTGCTCGAAATCTGGGGAAAAGGTGTTGAGATCACAATTAGACATGTGTTGAGATCAGGGAAGAACCTTTGTCGGAATCTGGGTAGGGGAAAGGTACCACACTTGGCGTTCATACAAGGTTTGCAAACGAGCGGTTCTGCCTGCGCAGTCGAGACTTTCTCGATTAACTTATGGAATGCTAGGAAAGGCTACCATAGGATGAATACAAACATAACTTGTGTAGAAGAGTGACCTCCTCTACAATCGGACATCTGTTGGTCCGTGTCCTGAGAATTAGGAAGTGCCTTGAGCAGAAAGCAGACTCGATTGAGAGAACAGAAGCAGGACGACGTGAAATGTCTTCGAACCTAGCAGAATTGGAGAGCAACCAGGAGCAAAGCTCCTCCATATGTCTCGTCAGGGTCCTTCATGTCCACGGTGCCCACCGTTGGAAGCATGTCTCAGGTACCTTTTAGGGGAACAGCGAAAGTGGCTTCCCAAGAAGTTTATTTCTGACATTCGACTGAATGGTGTCCCCGCCAAGCAAGTCTCTCCTCTGCATGACTCGCGCAAGCTCCTCCCCCCGCCATCGGAAGATATCCCGAGATAGACCGAATGCGCAGCTCCGAACATGGCAGCACGCAACAATCTCCTCCGCTTTCGCATTCCCTCTCACTGCATCTCAAGTGCGCCTACATAAGACCCTGTAGTCCAATCATAGCCCCCCTTCCCAATTGCCTCGATACATGTACCTCTTCTCCCGTACTAAACACGTCCTTCGAACCTCGCACGCCCTCGCCCGATCCACCATCCTCGGTCCCTCATCGCAACCCCACCTCTGCAATCTCCTCCTCCACCGCGCGAGCATGTCGTCAGTAGCAAAGCGCCTCTCGGGCAAGACGATCGTCATCACAGGCGCGAGCTCCGGGATCGGGAAATCAACCGCTTTGGAATTTGCAAAGACTTCTCCGGACTCGCTGAAGCTGGTGCTAACCGCGCGGCGTCTAGACACATTGAAGGAAGTCGCGAAGGAGATCGAGGGCGTAGCCAAGGGCGTCAAGGTGCTGCCGGTCAAGCTCGATGTGTCGAAGCCTGAGGAGGTTCGCGGGCTCGTGGGGAATCTGCCGGAGGAGTTTAGGGATGTGGATGTGTTGGTGAATAATGCGTATGTTATATTCTGTACACTGGACTGTATGCTCGACCATCGGGTATTTATCTTTACCAATCCCTGATGTTTTCGACAATGCTAACATACTTTTGCCTCGACAGTGGCCTCGTAAAAGGCGTAGCTCAAGCGCCCGACATCGCAGCCGAGGACATCGACGCTATGTTCAGCACAAACGTAACGGGCCTCATAAACATGACGCAGGCTATCCTGCCTATCTTCAAATCGCGACCTGACGGCGGTCGAGGAGACGTAATAAACATTGGCTGTACGTTCCTCAGCCTTCCTGCTCATCCATATTTTCCCCACCTCTCCTCACTAACACTATCCCCTCCAGCAATCGCCGGTCGCGAGCCTTATCAAGGCGGCTCCATCTACTGCGCAACCAAAGCCGCGATACGCTCCTTCACCGATGCTATGCGCCGCGAGCTTATTTCAACGCGCATCCGCGTCATCGAGATCGACCCCGGGCAGGTGGAGACCGAGTTCAGCGTAGTGCGGTTTTACGGCGACAAGGACAAGGCGAAGAAAGTGTATGAGGGCGTCGAGCCGCTGACACCGGACGATATCGCTGAAGTCGTAGTTTTCGCAGCGGGCAGGAGGGAGAATGTGGTGCTTGCGGATACTCTTGTATTTCCGAATCATCAGGTGAGCGAATACTGTTTCGTTAATTGGGAAGAGAGGCTAACGAAGAGAAGGCGGCGGCAACTGTTATGCATAGGAAATCTGTACAGTGAGCTGACGCTACGTAGGCTGGCACTGGAGGCGCCATGTATAAAAAGCCTGCATCTGGGAAACTGTAGAGAAAAGCGCCCTCCCAAGTTGCAGCGGCTGGCCGTAAATTATTATTACGATAGAAGTTCACAATCCATACTCGAGTGCGATATATCTTAGTGTGCAACAGCACCCAGTACGACTATTCCAGCCTAAAGCGCGACTCCTGCTGTTGTTCAATGTGCCACCAACCCTCCGATGGTACGCGCGAGGCTCGGCTACTGCGTTCGAAAGGCAACACCTGGGCAGGATAGGGAGCACGGATACCTTCGGGTACCAACAGTGCGAATAAACACTGCGGGTGCCTGAATAAATCTATCAATGCCCGATGTCTAGGATAAGATGAGACTCTGATCCACCATGACGCAATGAATAAATCACTACGTCATCGCACCTTATGGAAAACCCCACCACATCTACAAAAAGGTCCCCGCTACACGAGCTCGCACGACACGCACACTCCAAAATAAACTCTACATAACCTCAATTGTTTCCAAGAGCCCTCTACATCACCCACTCAATACCCAACTTCCACACAAACACACATCCACAATGTCAGGCAACTCTTCAGTCGGCACCAGCGGCGTCTACGAGGCCGGCGACCAGCGCAACTACAAAGACTCGGAGCTCAACGAGGCAGAGCGGTACAAGGAGGGCAAGCCGAACTCGCATCTCCCCAACGACTCAAGTAAACCTCATCTGACTCTTTTTCAAACTCAATCTACCCCACCGTTGCCCCTCTCTGCTTCTTCTCCTCCTCCTCCCACATCAATACCACCCCCTCTATTTCTCGATACTAATACATGATCAGAGGACCAACGCTCCATCGCCAACAAACTCGACCGCGAGGCCAAGCGCAGCGATGACGACGGCTTCAAGAGCGAGCAGCACGAGCAGCTGAGCAAAGATGCGACACTCCCCGCCAGGGCACACGGCAACGAGCCTAGCGAGGGCGCCAAGATCGATCAGGAGCTGCGCGAGGAGGAGGAGGCAGAGCTGAGAAAGAAGGGCAAGTTAGAGGGTGACAGCCTGGCCGGGAAGAAATAGACGGTCAGCGTAACAGAGCAGACTTGCATAGACACCGCGGAGTTTTAGGCTTTAATTATGGAATGGCCAGGTTATCGGGAGGGGTGGATATGGCTTGATGGATGCTTTATGTAGAATTACTGAGAAATCATGGTCAAATAGTCAGCACATGAGGATCTTGTTGCGTGCGTGTAGAAATAATCGCATGCTTCTATCGAGGCAGGGACAGACTGCCCTTGGGACTTAACACGCTTCTAGCTGATGCTCGGCGTGCCCTCTCCACGATTACACATTTTCCTCGAAGAATCACCAATTTCGACAAACGATTGGCATTCCCACTAATCTAGGAGAAAAGTCGGCACAGTTGAGGGCCCTATACAGCAACATCTGTGGTTGACGTCTCGCGTACCTAAACTCAACCATCCACACATAAACATCAGCACGCAGCATATCACCCTCGCTCCTCTTCCATCAGTGCAATCCATGCACTCCCAGAGACCAAGGCGATGCCTAGACCTACATCTAGATCTACAAACCCTTGAAGTACAACTGGTTCGAATCGACATCGTAGTACACATGCTCATCTATCTGCCAGTCAGCTACACACCGGCACAACCCCTCGAACAGCTTCCGAACCGCCACGCTACTTCATCTGAGAAGGTGGGGCGCCATCTCACGACCCAAGACCCAGCTGTACAGCCTGCTAGGCGGAATGGGGGCATAGAAGACTCGGGCGCGGGCAATGGGATAAAGTGGGTAGAGAGATTCAGAAGGAATACTCACTGAGGTGGATAATCGTCCACTGATCCCACGCAGAACTGCATCTCATGAAGTACGCTAAAGCATCAAGAACTTTATCGTGGAGGAAGGACTTTATCGTGTAGGATGTACTTTATCCTAGGAAGAACTTGCATGCATACGAAGTAGTTTGTTGTGTAGGGAGTGCTTTGCTGTATAGGAAGGGCTTTCTCCTTCTCCGTTCTTGTAGAGGAAGTGCTTTCTTCTAGGAAGTGCTTGTCGTGTAGGAAGTGCTTGTCGCGTAGGAAGTGCTTTTACGTGTAGGAAGTGCTTTCTTATGTAGAAGAGCTTTCTCGTGTAGGAAATGCTTTCTCCTTTCTTGTATAGAAAGTAGAAAGTAGAAAGTATTTAAGGGGTACTTTGTTCTTTCTTATAAAGAAAGCTATATCTCATTTCATCTTTCTCATTTCTTCATTCTTATCTAGAAAGTATCCAGAAAGTACCTTCTTCTTCCGCTATTGTCGTGTAGAAAGTAGAAAGTGAAAAGCGTGCAGAAAGTAGAAAGGACGTAGACAGTAGAAAGGATGTAGAAAGTGAAAAGGATGCAGAAAGTAGAAAGGATGCAGAAAGTGGAAAGCCGAAAGCGTACAGAAAGTAGAAAGCAGAAAGTATAAAGCCCTTTCTCCTTTCTTACTTTCTCATAAGGGACACATGTAAGAACAGCAAAGTATGTAGAAAGTAGAAAGTTCTTTCTTCCATTTCGCAGTCTCATGTAGAAAGTATATAGAAAGTAGGAAACCAAAGTCCCTTCTCCCATGCCCTGATCTGGCACCCTTTCCTCCCTCAATCAATACTCCAAACCTGTACCCCGACACTCTCGCTTCCCTCTCCCTCTCCCTCGCCATCCCCATGCCTCTCAACCTCAATCCCCTCAAGCACCTCGACCGTCCTCTCCCACTTGACCCCAAACAGTCCCGAATTGATCTTGCACATCCTCAGCCCCGCGACCGTCTTCCCCTTTGCTCTCTGCTCCTCAAGCTGTCTGAGCAAGTGCCGCATCGCCGGCCCTGTCGCATCCAGTATCTGCTGCGGCGAGTCCCGGGCCTTGCCGTACCGGGCGCTGGTGAATAGACAGGCTATCCAGTGATTCTTCGCCCCGTTGTGTCCCTCGCAAGGCGGTATCAGTAAGCAAGTGCCCGTCGGCACGGGGTTAGTCTGCGGATCGTGTGTCGAGACGCAGTGGGCGCGGTACCGCTTGTACGCGTTGGGATAGGAGTTGCGAAATGCGAGGGCGATGCCAGCGCCCCAGGAGCCCAAGACGTTGCAGGCGTGAATCAGGACGGTGTTGGGGGGCGCGGCGAAGAGGGAGCCCTTGTGGTGGGTTATGGTGAGGGTGAGTGGCTTTGGGAAAGGCGTCGTTGACGCTGGGGCTTCTGCTGCTTTGATCAGGCTGAGGTTTGAAGAAGATGGCGGCTCTTTGTCGTTGTCCTGAGTGGGAATGTTGGAGGAAGATGATGGAATTGCAGCTTTGCTTTTACCCTTGGCTTGTGAATTCGTTGAGGGTGTTGACAGGTCTTTTGAATTGACGCCGGGCTGCACGACGCGCTTCGATGGTGGAGGGCGCGGCGACGGCGAGCTTTGCTTGCGCTTTTCCTGGACGTTGCTTTGGCTAGCTGCTTGCGCGTACGACACGGGTTTCCTGACGTTTGAAGTGTTGGGAGGCGCCATGTTGTTGCCCAGGCGTATCTGGGATGGTAGAGTGAGTAGATTACGTGCAGTCTGGATGGTTTAGTAGTTGATCAAGATTCTGAGGAGCTGCTTTTATGTCAATGGGAGATGGTGAGTAGAGCCCATCCAGCAGTGACCCATGGTTGTGTGCAGGCAGAAGCCAAGCTATGGCCGCCCTTTAAAGTTCCACAGCAGTAGCTGCAAGAAAGGGCAAATCGCGAATATTGTACCACGGCGCTACCAATGGATCAGATTGCAAGCAGAATCGAGCTCATGCTCTGTGAGAGTTCGCGAGTGGTGTTGATGACATGGGCGCACGTCTCATCGCGGCAAACCCTGCTGAACTTGGCGGGCCGGCTGTCTCCAACCAATCAGGGCACCCCTGTTCCCAGCTGGCGATTCTCGTTTCTGAATCCTCGCATCACAACCTCACTCTGCCCTCCCTCTGCCATCGCCATCCGCCCGCCGCCCGCTCCCACCATGCCCGCTCTCGCCCACTCCTCCCGTGCGATAGCCCGCACATGGACCGCCCACCAATTGCCCGTCGCGCGGGCCGCGTGCGCCTCGTCGCAAACCCGCAGCATCTCCGAGGTGTCGTCGACGTCGTCCTTCGACAGCCCCTTCAAGGGCGTCGGCGGCAACACGGTCAAGGTGCCCAGCTTCGCCGCCTACCGGAATAAGAGCAAGAGCGAGCAGGGCCCCAAGGTCTTCCAGTACTTCATGGTCGGGACAATGGGCGCGCTGGCCAGTTTGGGGGCAAAAGCTACTGTGCAGGGTAGGTCACACCAGTTCCGGAGAGCTCTGGGAAGGGTTGAAAATGGAGGGATATGGGATTGGGCAGCTCCAGACGAGCAATTGGTCCGCTGGCGGATGGACTGAGCGCACACGGCGATGACGGACGTACAAGCTAACAAATTCGCGCACCAGATTTCCTCGTCAACATGTCCGCCTCCGCCGACGTGCTGGCCCAGGCCAAGGTCGAAATTGATCTTGCTGCCATTCCGGAGGGCAAGAATGTATGCTTACCTCGACTACGACGACTCCGGACAATAGGAAGCTGATGGGTCACAGGTCATTATCAAATGGCGAGGCAAGCCCGTCTTCATCCGACACCGCACCGAGGACGAGATCAAGGAGGCCGAGGACACAAAGTGGGAGGCGCTGCGAGACCCGCAGTCTGACGGTGACCGCGTGAAGAAGCCGGAGTGGTTGATCATGCTTGGTATGACTTACCCCGTATGAAAATTCACCCAACCGCATACTAAAGAGCACAGGCGTCTGCACCCATCTCGGCTGTGTCCCCATCGGCGAGGCCGGCGACTTTGGCGGCTGGTTCTGCCCGTGCCACGGCTCCCACTACGACATCTCGGGCCGCATAAGAAAGGGCCCCGCGCCGCTCAACCTCGAGGTGCCCGCGTACGACTTCCCAGAGGAGGGCAAGGTGGTCATCGGTTAGCGTACTGCATCTGTGTATAATAAAGATAGAGTGGTGGTGTGGAATGTGTCGATAGGCGAAGCATCACAACAACAATCTCCTTTGCGTGAACTGAACTCGGTTGTCTTGGTCGCGGATGGATGGATGGATTGAGTGATATAGATTCACACGTGTGCAGTAGGAATGTACCACCTGCAAATTTGGTTCGTCTTGTTACGAGATCCCATTCGGCTGAGCTTGATTTGGTCAGTACGGTCTGCGTGCTCAAAAACGAAACGCAGGGGAACGAGAAAAATTGATTACTCTGCAGACTGCTCCTGATGTCTACTCTGTTTCATTGCGATCCCCAACTTTATCGCCCGGCCTCGCAAACGACAACATCTCTTTATCCCAATCAACTCGCGGCCTCCTGTGCTGACACCCAACCCCACGCCCCCGCCCACGCTCACATTACACCACGGAGTCTCCCGTCGTCTACTCAAATTCGCATAGCTATTTCAGTAATGAGCTTAGTTTTGCCTTTTCGAAATGGTAGTGCAGAGTGATCTTCTCGACCCAAAGATCAGATTTCCCAAATGCCCCCAAGCTGTAAGACTATGCAGGCAATGGTATTCTTTGTAACTCTCCTTCGCATTCATCTGGCTACTTCTCGCTATCTCATCATCCCCCACCCATAATTCTTCCACACTGCTGCCCCAAACCTTACCCCTCTCCCCTCCCCCCTTTCCTCCCCTCGCCCGTCTTGTTTCCCCTCGTCCCCCATCCCACCCCCATCCCCCGGCCTATTTTTCCAACGCAATCTCAACAAACCTCTCCAAATCCGCCAACAGCACCTCGGGCCTCTCCAACGCCGCAAAATGACCCCCACTCTCATGCTCCTGATAGAACACCAACCTGCCCGTCCTCTCCACCCACTTCCGCGGCACGGGCGCCAACTCCATCGGAAACCAGCTAAACCCAAACGGCTTATCGATATACATGCTCCTCTGCCCATGGAAAAACGCCGGGTCCGGCGACGCAAAGTCTTCCTTGTACGTATACATCGTACTCGCAAAACACCCCGTAAACCAATACAGACTCACGCTATCCAGGATCGCGCTCAGCGGCGGGTCGGCGTCGCTCCACGCGAGGAACTTCTCCGAGATCCAGGATAGCAGCGCCAGCGGACTGCTGCTCAGCGCCAGGCCGAGGGTCGAGGGACGCGTGGCGTGCATTTGTCCGTATGCTGTGCCTGAGGCGCGGAACGTCTTCATGCGCTGCAAGCCTGTCTTTTCGGCGGCAGAGTACGTCGCGTATTCGGCTGCGAGCTCGGCGTCGGATACACCATCCGGTTTTCCCATGAAATTCAGGTTGAGGTGGCATGCGAGGCATTCGGCGTATGTAGCTGCCATGCACCGCGCAACGCTGGACCCAATGTCGCCGCCCTGGACGATGTACCCCTTTCCCTTTCCCTTTCCCCCTCCCCCGAAACCGAGGCTGAGGAGCAGGTTGTGCACGACGGCTGCTATGTCGGCGTACGTCCAGCTGCGGTCGGCGTCCACGGGGGGTTGCGCTGAGGAGCTGAGTGTGTAGCCGGGCAGGGAAGGCACGATGATGTGGTAGGGGAGGGTTTCTGGAGTGTACTTTTGGCAAAGGAGGGTTAGGAGGGGCAGGAATTCGAGGATGGAGCCGGGCCAGCCGTGGAGGAGGGCTAGGGGGGTTGCGGAGGGGTTGAGGGAGAAGAGGGCGGTGAAGTGGAGGGGCTGCGGGGAGGAGGAGGAGGAGGAGGGGAGGGTGGAAGTGAAGTTTGGGAAGGAGTTTATGTGGGATTCGGTTTTGCGCCTGTTGTTTTTATTAGCCATTTGGTTACAGCTTCGAGTCCTCGCTCGGATGCTTAGGAGGGAATTGTATGGAAGCAAAATGTGCTTCACACAATAAACCAGACGACACCACACCACACCACACCACAAAACAAAAATTATAACATACCAATCATACTCCCCCTCCCAAACCCTCTTCGCCTCCACAATCCACTGTCGCGGCACCCCATACCGCCGATCCGTCTGCGCATTCTCATACGTCTCTTTCGCAATCGGACTCAATCTCAACAGCGTCTTGAAGTCATCAATCTGTTGCTGCGGAATGTGCAGCTCGAAGGGTTCGGGCTGGACGGTTGCGCCGGCGGGTACCCTGCTGTATGGTTTGGGGGTCTGGTCCTGGGCTTGGGTTTGGGATTGGGGTTGGGGGTATGAAGACATTGTGCTTTGGGGATCGCGGTGTGGATGGAGTTGGATTCGATCTGGTGGATGTGTAGATTGTAGGATGGGGGTTGGATGCTGTAAGAGGTCGCGGGATGGAAAGCTTCCGTTGGTGTGTAATCCAGAAAGACATGTAGTATTCCCAAGTTCCTACGACTTTATATACAAACACCCATCCAAACCCCAAGCCCTAAATCCAAGCACTACCTATGATGCCAGCTTACAAATGAGCCCAGGAGAAATGCTGCCTACCAAGCTACACCGCGTCGCTTTCCTAGTCTAGTCTCGCCTATCGCTACACGCGTGAAAGCTACCCCACCAGGAAGTCGATTAACCGCAACTAGACAATGATCTTCGTGATGGTCAACCTGATGTCTTTGGAGGTGCATTTGTCACCCATTCTCCTCCACCAGATGGACTTGTATATTGATGATCTTGCTTTGTACGCTTGCAATCATATTGTAGTGACCGCATCACTGGGCAAGAACCTTGGAATTCCGGCAGCATGCGTCTAGGATGTGAATCCGTGTCTATTTCTAATACACCACAGGGTGTAGGTGGTTGTAGGGTATCAAGTCATGGTCTATCGTTCATTCATGTTCCGTCCAAGTAATCCAAGATTTTCCGCATCAAAATTTCTATGCCTCCCATTTGAAGCCTCTCTGATTCCGCCCCAATATGCTTAGTATGCCTGATTCGTTTACTCCATCTCGATGGTCCCAGGAGGCTTGCTCGTGACTATCTCCGATTAGCATTTGACAAGATTTTGATTAGAGGAACGACTTACTATCATAGACCACACGGCAGACGCCATTGACTTCATTTACAATCCGCCTGCTAACCTTCTTCAAGAAAGCCCCGTCAAACGGATACCAGTCGGCTGTCATGAAATCGCTTGTCTCAACGGCCCTCAGCGCAATGACCTGGTCGTGCACTCTCTTATCGCCCATCACACCAACAGCCTTGACGGGCAGTAGCGCAGCAAAAGCCTGACTGATGTTCCTATAAAGACCTGCTGCTTTGATTTCTTCGATGAAGATGTTGTCTGCTTCTCGCGCTATGCGGACCTGCTCTGGAGTGACTTCGCCAAGGATGCGAATAGCAATGCCTGGACCCGGGAAAGGGTGCCGCCAGACGAGGTCCTCAGGTATGCCAAGCTTCGTCCCAAGTTCGCGCACTTCGTCTTTGAAGAGCTCGCGGAGGGGTTCGATGAGCTTGAGGTTCATATCCTTAGGTAAGCCCCCAACGTTGTGGTGAGTCTTGATCGTTGCTGAGGGTCCCTTGAACGAGATGCTTTCTATAACGTCCGGGTAGAGTGTGCCTTGCAGCAACCACTCGATGTCGCCAGCTCGTTCCGAATCGTGGGCGTCAGCGGCGATCTGTTTTGCAGTCTCCTGGAAGACTTCGATGAAGGTGTTGCCGATGATCTTCCTCTTCTTCTCCGGGTCATCTGTTACTCCCTTCAGTCTTCCTAGGAAGCGGTCTGAAGCGTCGATGACAGTGAGGTTGATGCCTAAGCCAGCTGTCAACGTCTCCTTGACCTGCTTTGCCTCATTCAACCTCAACACTCCATTGTCGACTAACACAGCGTGGAATCGGCTGCCGATGGCCTCCTGCATCAACTTCGCCGCAACCGTGGAGTCTACACCCCCGCTGACCGCCCCAATGACCTGTCCCTTCTCACCCACCAATGCCCTTATCCTCGCAATCTCTTGATCCACAAACTTTCCCATCGTCCAATCCGTCCTCGCCTGACAGATATCCACAGCAAAGTTCTTCAACAAGGTCTTGCCTTGCGGCGTATGGGTGACCTCGGGATGGAACTGGATGCCATAGTACTTGGAGCTCTTGTGCGCCATGCCCGCAAACGGCGCATTGCTCGTCGTCGCCACCGTCACAAACCCGTCCGGCAGATGACTCAGCTTATCGCCGTGGCTCATCCACACCTCCATATCGTCCTCCAGCCCCTGGAACAGCGTGTCCACATGGCCCCCTGCCTCCCCATCGCCATGTCTCTCGACCTTCAGATACGCGTGCCCGTACTCCCTCTTCTCGCCCGCAAGCACATTCTTCCCAAAATGCCATGCAATCTCTTGCAAGCCGTAGCAGATGCCGAGGATCGGGACGCCGGACTCGAAGACGGCGGGGTCGACGTGCGGCGCGTCCGGCCAGTAGACCGAGTACGGCCCGCCGGAGAGGATGACGCCTTTGGGTTTCCAGGACAGGTCGGACAATTTTTGCGTACAGGGCAGCATTTCCGAGTAGACATTGAGCTCGCGTAGGCGGCGCGTGATCAGGTGCGAGTACTGCGAGCCGAAGTCGAGGACGAGGATGGTGTCGAAGGTTTGGTTTGGGGGGACGGGGTCGCTGCCGTCGGTCGCCATGATGTGGATCGGTCTCTGTGAGACTCAATTGGGGGAAAGAGAGGACTGGACACGATCTTATAGAAGGGAAGAAAAGTGAAGTGAGTAAGTGAGCGAGGGGTGCTGTGACGCGAAAAGGAACGAAAAAAATTTAGTGGGGTTCGTCCTCCGTTGGTTTCTTATCGATAAGCCCCAAATTTCGACCTGGAAATTGAAGCACTTCTTTTCCACATATACACCGTCTGCCATATACACAGACAGATACCATGGCGAAGCGGAAATCAAAGCGAAATTCTGAGAATGCCCCCCAGCTCCCCTCCGACACGCTCCCGGACGCGCCTCCACCTAGCGGCTCGAAGCGCAAGAATGACGACTCCGACAGCGACGAGGTACCTCAACCACCGACGCAATACCAGTGAAGACGAAGGCTGACTGTACCCTAGGACATGGATATGGTCAATGTTGACTTTGAATGGTTCGACCCTCAGCCTATCGACTTCCACGGCCTCAAGACTCTGCTGCGCCAACTCCTCGACATCGACTTCCACCTCTTCGACCTTTCCGCGCTGTCCGACCTGATCCTATCGCAACCGCTCCTCGGAAGCACCGTGAAAGTCGACGGCAATGAAAGCGACCCCTTCGCTTTTCTCACGGTGCTGAACCTGAAGACACATGAGGGAAACCCCGCAATCCAGACCTTGAAGACGTACCTCAGCAGGAACGCGGGCAGGACAGAGAAGCTGGCGGACATATCGAGGATATTGAGTAGTGGGGAGGCGCAGGTCGGCCTCGTCTTGACAGAGCGGTTCATCAACATGCCGCATGAGATTGTACCGCCCATGTACACCATGCTGCTCGAGGAAATCACCTGGGCGTTGGAAGAGAAGGAGCCCTATGCATTCACACATTACCTCGTGCTATCGAAAACATATCAAGAGATCACATCACAACTACCGTCGCACGAGCAGCCTCCGAGTAAGAGGTCGAAAGGGTCAGGCAAGGGCGAACCAGAGACGTTCTATTTCCATCCCGAAGACGAGGTGTTGCAAAAATACAGCGTAGGGTGGGGGAACTTTGATTATGAGACGCCAGCGGACGAGGGCGCGAGTGACAGTAAGCGCGCATTCCAGGAGATGGGCGTCAAGCCTAAGGGACATATGATATTGATTGAGGCGGCGAGGTTTCAGGAGGCAGTCGAGGCGCTGAAGAGTTTTCTGGGTAGTGCGCAGTGAGGTATAGTGGGAATCATGAGGAATCTGTACTGAAAAGATTAACGTAGACGTGCTGGTGGAGCTTACAAAACTTGATTGTAATGATAAGTAGTCAGTCCTACGAGTCCTTCTAGGATTCCAAAGTTGAGTTTGGGGTATTAAATCGCCACAGAAATACAGGATCCGCTGGTTCATTTTGCTGATACTATACGTTAGACTTAAGTGCGACCAGATGCGCATGCCCTCCATAGTCCGATATTACGAAAAGTCGAATAGTTCCAAGGTTGTTTGGGCTTAGGCACGTGTATACGAACAAGGCTTCAGCCGCACGTAGGCAACGAATTCAACCTTGCTGGCAAATGCTCGACTACCCCTCCACGCCCTCACAAACAGCGTTTGCGTCTAACTAGGGATTGTCTCCAACACGTGCCCTACGCACGCCGGACTTCATGCACTTAGTCTGGAACCACTGCTTGATAAAAGATATCTTTGATATTTGATGAAGCCCGTGGCAGCGTTCGTCGTGTGCGGAAGGCGCTGACTAGACACGGCTGCCTGTCATCTTCAGCCTTGCATCACTCCACATACTCTTCCGACATCACATCCCCGTGCTCGTACACTCAACTGATGTCGCACCCAGTATGTGCTAGGCTTAATTTCATCAATCACTTATCAGAACCGAGTGTTTCGTCCAACGACTCTCGCAGACCTCTCAGCGTGCCTTCCACATCATATCAGCTTCTACCGAAAACCAATCCTTAATCTTGGATGACATACATTCGCAATGAGCGACCTAAGCGCACGGCTCGAGCGTCTAGGACTCTCTCAGTACCTAGATGCTTTCGTTGCCGAGGGCTTCGATACCTGGGAAACGCTCCTGGACATCACGGAATCGGACCTGTGAGTCGCTGCAAAACATTTACAGTTTGGTGAAGCTCACAATTGATAGAGCAGCCGCCAATGTCAGGCTGGGACACCGAAGGGTGAGTACCTTCCGTGCTTTATACACGACACGTGATAAGAAAGCTCCACTGGCTGACTTCACTCTGCTGAGTAGAAACTCCAAAGAGCACTTGGGCAGCTTCGGGATGAGCCTTCTCCGAAAGCGCTCGGGCGCCAGGAATCAACATACGATGGCGACGCATCTAGCAGTGCAGGAGCTTCAACTAGGGTTATCGCAGGAACTTCGTCGTCATCATCTGGGACCGCAGTCACGAAGCGGAAATACAGACGACATCCCAAGGTCAGCCTGATTCGAAAGACTTAGGGGCCTCCTGATCTTCCACTCGCCGAACAATCTTACCGACTGATTTTAGCCAGATGAGAATGCGCCCGAACGACCCCCCACTGCTTATGTCGTCTTCTCGATTCGTAAGTGCAACCAAGTCGGAACCGACTTAACCGCTTATGCGCAGCAGAGGTACGCGAATCTTTGCGGGGCCAGGACCTCTCTTTTACAGAACTCGCCAAAGAAGCCGGCGAGCGCTGGCAACATTTGTCAGTTGAGGCTCGGGAACAGTATGAGCGCCAGGCGGACATGGAAAGGGAAAAGTACTATGCAGAGCTCGCAGCGTACAAACAGACTCCTGAGTACCAGAAGTATCTAATATACCTCGAGGATTTCAAAGCCAAGTATAGGGTACCACAGCAAGGTAAGGAGTAGTGGACATTACATAACTGACAAGGAGTTGACATTGCTTACCTTGAACAGAAGTGGGCAAGGAAAGTCATCCTTCATTAGAAAAACCGTCGAGCGAACAAAGCAATCCATCACTTTACACAGAGACGAGCAGTGGAAGCCGATCTTCATATAGGCCCAGCGCTCCCGTGGGATTTTCTAGTACCACTGGTAAATAATCTGGAACGGGTATCGGTTACTTCAAACTAAATGTGAGCAGGACCCGCACCTGGAATTTCACAGATTCTCCAACCAAATCCCTACGCAGAGGCTAGTCCAACAAGAGAGTCAAAGCTGCGCCGGGCGACCGCACCCGAGCAATCAGCAATCATACGCGAGTACGAATCATTCCAAGCAAACCAAAGCAACGCAACATTTCCCGGAGAAAACACACCTGATCTAGCCTGGTCTGCACCCCCGTCCCCAGTATCGGAGACCTTCTCATTAGCGTCAAAGGACTCGACTGTAATGACGAGCGCCAGTACTCTCACGCAGTCCGAGATGAGGAAGGCCTCTGATGAGCTGCTCCATATCTTTCTAGAGGATCATGAAATGAATGCACTCTTTATAGTGGCAATCTGCGAGAGGTTCGTTAGTCGTAACACCTTTATAGACAATTTCAGACGGCTCCTGAGATTTTTCTCAACGGATCTGAAGAACGAGGTCCAAGACTCTATCTACCTGGAATTGGCGAACTTCATTTCCCAGAAGTCAACATTCATCGCCAGAGAGGTCTACCGAGTTCTGGAATACGATCATGCACGCACGAAGTCTTCCAGAATAACCCTTGCAGACCCAGCATCTGACCAACCTTTTGCGGAGCCGCCGAGTCAGCTCTCAAGCATAAAGCCACAAGAAGATCCTGGCTTTGAGGATGAAGAGGAAATAGAGCATGATGAGAAGTTTGACGTACTCGTGGCCCAAGGCCGAAAGTTCGTCGAGGGAAGCAAAGCATTCGAGGAGCTACGGAAGGATTTCCGAAACTTTGTCATGCACCAGCCCCAGCCTAGACCCAGGATCTACAGCCCTGTGCTATCGGTACATGTTGAGACAATCTTACGGCACTCTCCCGCTCGATGGAGTACTGCTTACCAGAGCGCTATGGCTTACCTCGCTGTTATCGGTTTCAGAGAACCCAGGGTCCCGGTAGGCCACAAGCGCATTCGATGGGAAAATGTAAGGAGAGAACCCCATATGCTTAATGTTGAGTCCTGACTGAAATGTCCCAGGCCCACGGTCGAAAACTCTACGACGATTACATTGAGCACGAACCGGGCGCACTAGATTCACTACAGAAGTACCTAGATACATACAACTATCAAGCAGGAACCACCGTCACTAGTCAGGCGTACGGTTCCAGTCCACTTCCTCCGTGCTGGATTACACGTCTGTGGGACAATTTGTTGCTGGCCAAAAGAACGCCTCCACCCGTTGAGAGTCCGGCACAACGCAATGAGGCGAGCAACTCCGCACAAAATGACGTAGAAAGAGGCGAGAACCCTTGTCGCACTCTTCATCTCCTGTGCTCCATGGTCAAAAGACGGTTTGCCAATGGTCTGCATCAAGAACTCGTCACTGACGTGACCTCAGACCGCGATCTGTTCCTTGCTATACGCGATAGCTATTTGAGATATCGAGGCATTCTGAAGCCGTATTTGTCACTTACGACAGTACACAGTATCCACTTCATGAAAGTATGTGCAAATCGTCTCATTCACCCTTCACCGAATGCTAGCATTACGAACAGCACCTGACGGCTCAACGACAGTTCAGATATGGCGGCGAAGAGTATATCGATCTTCGTTGCCACGACGATCTCTGTGAGCGCGGCAAGCAATGCGACTGCGTCCCGCCCCCCGAAAATACCGAGTACGAATTCAATCCGCGACTGCCCAAATGGTCTCCGCCGATCGGACCGCAGCTGATGATGGATCGATTCACGCATCCTGACGAGATTCAACCTGACGATAGATGGATCATCGACCAGCTTCCGAAAAGAGCCAAGGGAAAGCTTGAGCGTGCAACTACCTCGTCCGAGTTGCAAGAAGCGTGGGGAATCTACTTTAAAGAGTCTTTGGACCTGGTCAAGATATGGATCATCGTTGCTGTGGGGTTCGTACTGCCGAGTCTGTTGTTTGGTGTTTTGTGGGGCCATTTGAGAAACGATATCCAAGGGGCCTTTGGGGTTGCGAGTGTTTGGATCACTTGCGGGACTGTGTTTATGGGGTTGTTTGCGTCGTATACGTGGAGGTCATGGGTATGAACGGACTCCTCTACGCCCTACAGCCTTGAAGCCACTACATCGAGTCTGTCACGACTTTAGACCTAAGCTTCTTTGGCTATAAGACGCGTTGTATCCTCGAGATACTACAGCAACCGGAGTCAGGAATAGATGCAATAATCGACAGTGACTTGGCAGCCTCTGCATATACAGCACAATTGACCCCGATACCAGCTAAAGCAAGACGGAATCCCACACCAACTTCCTGATTGCGAAGAGAATGTATGTCAAGGCTACACACCGCTCTCCTCGATGGTCTCCGTCTCACTGATTTATCACATGAGGAGTCTGAGAAAAATGCCTCGTCTTACACGAGAATCTGAACACAGACGTGCAGTCTCAACCTACGCCCTACTCTACTCCACACTCGACTCTCCACTCCGCTCCCAAGTAACACCACTCTCAGCCTACCTGTCTAAGTTTACCGAATGATCTCGACAGTTCCCTGCCAGATGTACTAGACATGTATGTTATTTCAAGTCAGCACGCTCGTACCTGGGCGTAACCTCTCGTCAGACTAGCCGTCTAGCAATCCCGATCTCGATTCTTACACACGTTTCCTTGCATGGACATCGACACGGTTATTGCACCGTCAGCCCATGAGCATTTTCCGAGGCCGAGACCGACACCAAGAATTTGTTCGGTTCCGATTTTGAGAGCGGAGGGATACGCGAGATGAGGGGTTATGCTCGGGGTACCGTCACTGTCGGTGGTAAGAGCTATCATCAAGGCTGGGAACTGGCTGGCGAAGAAGTGAGCATTCCGGAGATCGTACTTAGGGCCAAGACAGACGGGGGGTACGAAAATGATAGCAAAGGCGGGATTGGATGATCAGGGATGAGATACGTTGAGAAATTGTCGACTGGAGTTGCGATGTCACTGAATGGTAGTGCTTGGGCAAGGCAGAATATCCTGATCGGCGGGTAGCTGGTGTATATGCGGGTCCTTGTGCGACTGTAACTGTGAGGGTGACGGTGACGGTGACGGTGGCTAATGGGACGGATGTGTTTTTCCAGAACCTACAGACGAAGATGCAGACATGGAGGGTTGAGGGTATATATGGAGACGATGTGTATAAAGAGTCCCGCTTCCGATCACATTCCCATGTTCGTACCCACATCTTCTTCACTATCGTAAATCGACTCTCTCACGCACATACAGCAAAACGAAATTTACTTCAACACGTCCGCCAAGAACGGCGGGACGTGCAACCTGGGGAGCGAGTTGCTAGGCTGCTTGTGTGAGACGGGGAAGGGGGATAAAGTTCTTCATGGGATGGAAAATTCTTCATGGGATCACAGACAAAGAATTCTTAATGGGATAAGAAATTCTTCATGGGATAGAGAATTCTTTATGGTAAAGTTCTTTATGGGATGAAGTTCTTTATGGGATGAAGTTCTTTATGGGATGAAGTTCTTCATACACAATAAAGTTCTTCATACACAATAAAGTACTTCATACACGATCAAGTACTTCATACACGATAAAGTACTTCATACAAGAAATACTGGGGAGAAAGCAAAACTGTAGCAGGGAGAAGGTCGGATAGAGTGAAAGTAGCGAGAAAGGAGGCAAGTAGGAAGGAAGCGACAAATCAGCGAGAAACTGAGAGAAAGGGAGGGGACTTTCTGGTCGCAAAGCACGAATATGAGAACATTGGAACGGTATTCGATTGAACAGTCTACTCGATCATTCGCATACTGGTTCACGTCCCTTAAAGGCGTACTGTAACCCCACATGTCAAAATGCCATCCGTGAGACCAGACTCGCTCATCTCATCCAACGCCGTCGTTATGCAGCCGAGTAGTTCAGCTGTCTTTTGAAGTCCCGCATAGGGTCATAGGCGAGGTCCGTCGTCCTCTGCCAATCGCTCCAGGACTGCATGGCATGCGTCGAAATGGCCAGCCCGCAATAATGCGCCAAACAGATACTTGCAATCGCTGAAAAGAAATGTTCATCAGGTCCCAGACCTGACCGACAAGCGAGGCAGGTCACTTCGATCCATTGATTGCCGTGAACCCGCTTGTATGCCTCGGCATGACTTGTATGGTCCCATTCGTCCTCGGCCCCCGCATCTCCATCTCAATCTGCATGGCCGCTGGATCAGGCTCGTCGGGGTCCTCGGTGTCTTCTTTGGTGTCTCGTGGCGTTGGACCCTCGTCGACGTCCATGACTTCAGGCGTCTCGTCGAGTGTATCCTCCTTCACGTGGCTGTGCCCGTTATGCGCAGGCGTTGACGCATCGTCAGGAAGCGCAATGCCGCCTTCAGAAACATCGGCCTCGTCCTCGGTTTCTTCGCCGTCCTTGGGAATCGTGCCCGTGATCGCAGCTGTGAGTTTCGTCTGTCTCTGTCCGTTGACGACTTCCCCATCCTTACCCTTCTCTTTGTCTTTCTCCTTCTCCGCTGCCTTCTTTCCCTCCTGCCTCTTCTTGTACTCCTTGTACGTTATCGTTTTGGGCACCACATCGACCAAGAACTCCAGATTGTCCGTCTTCGCAACCGCGCTACTGACATCCCTGTACTGGATATTGCGTCGCGGCTTGCGCTCCGCTTTGACGACGTTGTGCGTTGTCGTTGCGAGGTGTTGGATGAACATCTCGGTAGCTAGAGCGATGGCGAAGGATGCATTCTTCGAGACGTGCGTGCGTTCGGGATCGGCGGCTATGATTTTCTGCACGCGTGCGACTGGGTTCGGTCAGCTTGAGTCTGGTGGGGTGGAGACGAAAGTGAGATACGATGGAGGCGTGCCTGAGATGGAAGTGTCGGTGGGGGTATCTTGTTTTGAAGGCGAGTTCAAGTAGGACGGCTTCGAATTCTGTTCGGGAGGGCCGGAACGGAAGGGGATTGATGACGCCTGGGGGTTGAGGAGAGTGTAAATGTTCATGATGTTGATGGAACAGAGGGATTGCGGAGGCTGCGGAGAATTGTACCAGGCAAGACAGTTTTAGATACAGTCTCGTCCACCCAGCGCACGTGGTAATCGGGGTGCGACGGCGTGTTTGCGGGGTTCGTGAATGCGCTGCTTGGGACGGAGTCGGGCCAGCGCACGGTGTACGTGGGAGAAGCCATTGCGGGGTCCAGTGAAAAGGAGAGTGAAAGTGAAGAGTGAAAGCGCGAAACATGTCTGACTTACGTGGAAGAGCGACTTGGCCATTGACCTCGGAGGAAGGGGCGATTGGGGTGTTGTTGTATGGCATTTTGGAAGGTGCGCTCGAGCGGGTTCGAGAATCGGACGGCTGTGAGCGCTGCACTCGCGCCAGGGGGTATTCTGTGAAGACGAAACCTTGAGGATATCAGCGCGGGTCCGAGGACTGATATGACGCGGTCTGTAGGCGTGAAAAGTGTGGTCTGTTAGGGTTGACGCGTGGGTGGAGCTTTCGTAGTCGAGCAAACCTCAGGTGAAGTCGGGTGGGCCATCGCCGTCCAGGTGGGTCGCAGCCACACATGGCGTCGGTGTGGCTCCAAGCTCCAACTAGCACCGTTCGGGCGCTTACAGCATCAACCAGATGGATCAACAACTGAGGGGTTTGTGATTCGTCCCCTCGTTCAAGAAAGACTCCTTGTGTTCTTCTGTAACAGTGTGCTAAAAAGCTTGATGATGCCCTCTGCCTCCTGATCTCGTCGTGCAAGCAGCCTAAAACCTTCCAACACGTATTAAAGCACCAGCTACAAACTACAGATTCCCCATATAGGTCTCAGTCCCCCAGCCCCGGCAAGCAAGGATGAAGCTCTCTACATGTTTCCCGCTGCTGTCCTCCGTTATTACGTTTGCTTTCTCTTCCCAAGTTCCATTCCAGGATACACCTCAAGTGGAAGCCTTTCAAGTCTACCAAAGCGCATACTCAGAACACCATTCGATTCGTATAAAACAACAACAAAATGAAACACTCTGCAACGCCCACTCAAAGCAATACACAGGCTGGCTTGATGTCGGCCACAAACATCTGTTCTTCTGGTACTTCGAATCGCAGTCAAATCCATCGTCAGATCCTCTACTTCTCTGGCTGACCGGCGGCCCTGGTGGCTCCTCGATGATCGGACTACTGCAAGAGCTAGGACCCTGCTTGATCAACGAGCATGGCAATGGCACCGTATACAACGATTACGGGTGGAGCAAGAACGCAAACATCATCTTCGTCGACCAGCCCGCTCCCGTCGGCTTCTCCTACCTCGACAAAGGAACGCCCATCCCAGGAACCAGTTTCACAGCCGCAGAGGACATGCACCACTTCCTGCAAATCTTCGTCAGCGACGTCTTTCCCTCGCTTCTACACACGCCCTTCCACATTACCGGCGAAAGTTACGCAGGCCACTACGTCCCCTCGCTTGGTGCGCAGATCGTGTCGCAAAACATCCTCTACCCAACGCGACCCCAGATCAACCTGACCTCCATCTTCGTTGGCAACGGCTACGTCTCGCCCCTCGACACATCCTTCGGATACTGGGAAACGCTCTGCACCACGAATCCCGGCGTCTCGGAACCCATCTTCAACAAAACCCGCTGTGACATCATGGCTGCCAATCTCCCTCGCTGCATGGCCCTTGGCAACATCTGCTACGCAAATCCAGACCCAGACATCTGCTTCGTGGCCGGTAAAGCGTGCTGGGACGGCGTCATCGTACACTACGACGGGGAGTCCGGGCCCGGCGGACGCAATCGGTTCAACATCCACCATCCCTGCGATCCATCGAGCGAATTGTGTTACCCCGAGATTCCAGCAATCCAAGATTATCTGAATCTACCGTGGGTCTGGGACGCGCTGGGTGTGCCCAAGGCGGTGGAAAACTACTCAGTGGTGTCCTGGGACGTGGAGCTCGCTTTTCTGCTGACGAACGATCTGCAAATCAGCATGCAACCACAGGTCCTATACCTCCTGGAAAACAGCATAGATGTTTTGTTCTACCAGGGCAATTTCGATCTCGCGTGTAATACAGCGGGAAATCTGCATTGGGCGAATACCATGGCGTGGAAGGGACAGCCGTGGTTTGTGGCGCAGGGAAAGAGGGCGTGGGGTGATGGTGGGAAGGATATTGGGTGGTTTAAGGAGGTTAAGGTCAGGGAGGGAGACGTGAGTGAAGGTAATGAGAGGGAGACGACTTTTGCGTTTGCGACGGTGGATAGGGCGGGGCATATGGTGCCTTATGATAAGCCGAGGGAGGCGTTGGCGTTGGTGACGAAATGGTTGGAGAAGAGGAGTTTTGCTTGAGAGGAAGTAAAAGGACTGACCTAGGGAAATAGGATTGACGAATGGTAGGATCCGAAGAAGTGGGTGATGCAAGATACATTAGAATTGTGATCCGTGCCGCGGCGCGCTACTACTGTATGCTACCCTGCAACCTAGTGCATCAGATCAGAGTTAAGTATGATACCTTAGATCGGAACTATCGGACAGATATTCTACTTGACGTTTTCAGCTATGTTATTTCGATATCTCAGGCTTCATTGCCAACGCAGGTTGTGTCAATGGGTCAGATGCAGCATTCGTAGTTGAGTACATCTAACTTTTTGTTTGTTACATGGACAAATCGCTCAAACCATTCATAAATATTTTTGTTCGCGAGAGAGCAGTAGCATGAGATTGGGATTTAATGTAGTCATTTCAGAAGCATGAAATTCTCAGACAACACTAGTTTTGCGTATGGGCCATGAAGACGTGCCCATGGTGAAGTTTCAACGATCATTCCCATCCTTGCAACGCCTCAATAAGCTCAAAGCCAAACCCCTGGTCCGAGCTCCAGCTGCACCTCCGATATCGAGCTGCCTACCACCAGCTCCCCTCTCCCATACACCCACCCACGACACGATGCGATGATCCGAAGCTCATCCTCCCAATCCCGACCGCGGCCCCAACCAACCCGCTCCCCCTCCTTCGCGCCCACCCTCCGCCGCCGCACAACCTCGCTCTCCCTGCCCGCCGACCCCAACACCTCCGACCCCGAAGAAGCGCTCGCCACAACAACCGAGCACACAATCCAAGAAGAGATCGCCGAAATCAAGCGCTATGAAGACTTCACGACAATAGACTGGGTGCAAGACGCCGCGCGCGAGCAACTGCGGCGCAAAGCGCGCCGCAAAGAGCGCGCGGGCTTCTGGGCCGACGCAAACGGGCGCATCGGGTGGCGGCGCAAAATCGCAGAGGCGTACGACGCGGGCCAGGCGTGGATTGTGGTGACGCTGGTCGGCGCGGCGATTGGGCTCAACGCGGCGTTTCTGAATATCGTGACGGAGTGGCTCAGCGATATCAAGCTGGGGCACTGCAGCACGGCGTTCTACCTCAACGAGAACTTCTGCTGTTGGGGCGCGGAGAATGGCTGTCCCGAGTGGAAAAGGTGGAGTGGGTTCTGGCCGCTGAATTATGGATTGTATATCTTGTTTGCGGCGCTGTTTAGCTTGACGGCGGCGAGCTTGGTCAAGGCGTTTGCGCCGTATGCGGCGGGCAGTGGGATTTCGGAGATTAAGTGTATTATTGCGGGGTTTGTTATGAAGGGGTTTTTGGGGGCTTGGACGCTGGTTATCAAGAGTATTGGACTGCCGTTGGCGATTGCGAGTGGGTTGAGTGTCGGGAAAGAGGGCCCTAGTGTGCATTATGCGGTGTGTACTGGGAATGTCATCTCGAGGTTCTTTGACAAGTATCGGAGGAACGCGGCGAAGACGAGGGAGATTCTGAGTGCGAGTGCGGCTGCGGGAGTGGGTGTGGCTTTTGGCAGTCCCATAGGAGGGGTGCTATTTTCGCTGGAGGAGATGTCGAATTACTTTCCGCTCAAGACGATGTGGAGGAGCTACTTTTGCGCTCTGGTGGCCACGGCGGTGCTGGCAGTAAGTGAACTTGAGAATTGTTGCTATGGATTCATGCTCATGTATCTCAGGCTATGAATCCATTCCGCACTGGACAGCTCGTCATGTTCCAGGTCAAATACGATCGATCATGGCACTTCTTCGAAATCCTATTCTATCTCATCATTGGCGTGTTTGGTGGATTATATGGCGCCTTTGTCATCAAGTGGAATCTACGGGTCCAGGCCTTTAGGAAGAAGTACCTAGCGAAATACCCCATCATCGAATCAGTAACGCTGGCCGTGTTTACTGGTATCATCTGCTACCCTAACATGTTCCTTCGCATTGACATGACGGAGAGCATGGAAATCCTCTTCCAGGAATGCGAGGGCGACCATGATTACGACGAACTCTGCGAGTAAGTTGACTCGCCTTATTACGTACACTCTCTAACAGCTGCAGACGTCAGAATCGATGGCGAATGATACTCTCACTTGCCGTTGCAACAGTCCTACGAACCTTCCTAGTCATTATCTCCTACGGCTGTAAGGTACCCGCAGGAATTTTTGTGCCTTCCATGGCCATTGGCGCTTCGTTTGGCAGAATGGTCGGCATCTTCGTGCAACATCTCCACGAATCATTTCCAACTTCTGCTTTCTTTGCTGCATGCGAGCCGGATGGTCCCTGCATCACTCCGGGAACTTATGCTTTCTTAGGAGCAGCCGCAGCCCTCTCGGGTATCATGCACATCACGGTATCGGTCGTGGTCATTATGTTTGAGCTTACAGGAGCTTTAACGTACATCCTACCAACCATGATTGTGGTAGGAGTAACCAAAGCCGTCAGCGAGCGCTTCGGCCACGGCGGCATCGCTGACCGAGCCATCTGGTTTAACGGATACCCATTCCTAGACAACAAAGAGGAGCACACGTTTGGTGTGCCAGTCTCTCAGGTCATGGCATCGCACATCGTCTCGCTTCCAGCTACCGGAATGGAGCTTCGCGCACTCGAGCGCATCGTCGGCAAGAATCAGTATCAGGGCTATCCCATCGTGGAAGATTCGACCTCGAAGACACTCATTGGATACATTGGTCGCACGGAGCTGAAATACGCCATCGATAGAGCGAAGAGAGACCAGATGGCGCCCGGACACGCGAGATGTACCTTTTCTACGGACACATCAGGCACCGAAGCACGCACTCCGTCGTCAACAATGCCCTCCGTCACCTTCGACACCATGTCTGCGACGTCCGCGCAGCTCAACGTCGACTTTTCCAAATTCATCGACCCCACCCCGCTCACCGTACACCCGCGCCTCCCCCTCGAAACGGTCATGGAGCTCTTCAAGAAGATGGGCCCGCGCGTGATTCTCATAGAATACCGCGGGCGACTCACCGGACTCGTCACCGTAAAGGACTGCCTGAAATACCAGTTCAAGGTCGAAGCGCACGAGAACCCGCAGCAGCCCAACAGCAGCATGGACGAGCGGCAGGAGAAGCTGTGGGGTGTCATCAGGCATACGGCCATGTGGGTGGATGCGAAGCTGAATGTAGTGAGGAGGAAGATGGGCATCGGAGGTGGTGACATACGGCTGCTGAGCCCGACGAGTCAGGGCAGTGAGCGCGAGCGCGAGCGGGAGAGGCTGAGAGATGCGGATGGGGATGGGGATAGTGAGGTGGAGCTTGAGGATCGCGGGAGTCCTAGCGGGAGGAGACACGATAGATAGATAGAATTCGCATTACGAATACTACGATGCCGAATATTGGGCAGATTCCTGATAAATTGATAGCAAACGCGATTAGCCGCGTCCGTTTCATGCTGTGGAGCACCCGCGACCGGAAGATTGACCTTGGGAGTAGTTCAGCCGCGTGATCACATGATGCACCTCTTGGCCGCCGCTTCCTGTTTTGGATGCCAACGACAGCCTCCTCCACTGCAATAGACGGCTGCTAGAGCGGCTTGCTTGACGACGGCTGACGACGTTATAACGCCTCGCGTGTTATTGCACATCGGGTCCTTCTCGAACCACGGATCGCGTTTGTTTTGAGATCGGTCTCACCAATCACGAGCCGAACGGACCGTTCCCCTGTGGCTGCGCCAAGCAGAGGAGCGGGACGCCAAAAGCCATCTCGGTCAAGCGTGCACGAGCCGCGTCTCTGATCGCGTCGACACTTTTGAGAGACCCTGAGAGTCAACACCACACCCATCGCTCGCGGGCCTCTTTGCACCCTCCGCCGCCCTTCCTAATCACGGTTCACCGCTGCCCCCCTCTCACACCTCTCTGGCAGCGCCGCAACACATGTCTCCGCCCCGCGATCTTCCCTAAACGACCAGCATGGAGGGACCGTTGGCACCAGGGGCCGCCAACGGCAGCATTCGGACGCCCAGTCCCACCCCGCCCGCGATAGACCCCCAGATCATCGTCGAGTACCTGGAGAAGGTGTGCGATGTCAACCTGGGAGCCACCGAGCAAGATCTCCGCGCCCCGGGCAGTCTCCTGTCGGCGTCCCGCATACACGACACCCTGCAGCGCTGCACCCGCTTCGCCCAGGAGTCACAGACTGTCATCTGCGTGGTGAAGGACCGGATAGACGACTCACACACTGACGGGCTGGAGCCAAATGGCAAGTACACTGTAAACGAGGAAGGAGCATCCGTACTAACCTCGCCGCCAGGCGTCACCCAGCATTTCACTTACACGCTTTCCGCCGAACTCGCCTACTCTCCTTCTTGCGCCGCGTACTGCGTCATCACGAAGCGACCGACGCCCATAGACCCAGCGATACCCCTTTCTGCCCAAGTGCAGATCACCACTCTGCCCGGCGCTACACTTTCTAGTAATAATGCTCCTTCTCAGGACTCGTCTCCCTTCGAGACGTTACATTCGCTTCTTCTACATTCGGTAGATCCGTATTTTGATGGCTACACCAAGAGTCAGCGGAGTCTGACGGGTTTCAGCAAAGGCGATAATGATGCGAGGACGGGGGTTTCGGCGGCGAAGAAGAAGATGGCCGAGTTGTTGCTCAATCTGCAGCAGCTACAGCAGGATGTGGAGATTCCGGAGCTGCTCTTGCCGCTGCACCCCATGATCCAGAGTGCACTGGAGACTGCGCGAGAACGGAATACGAAGCCTGCACCTGAGCTGCTACCATCGAAAGTCCTCGCTGACAGTAGCTTTCTCAACGGCCTGCAGTCAACAGTAAACGGCTGGATCAAATCGATTCAGAACATCACAAGGACCTCGCGAGATGTGCAGACTGGGACGGCGACGCAGGAAATCAACTTTTGGCTTTCGATGGAGTCGCGGCTGGAGGATATTGAGGCACAACTCAGCAGTCCCGGGGTGAAGCTGACTCTGGACGTGTTGAAGAATGCAAAGCGCTTTCAGGCTACTGTTAGTTTTAGCGCTGATACTGGACTGAAGGAGACGACGGACAAGGTGCAGAAGTACAACCAGCTGATGCGGGACTTTCCTCTAGACGAGCTACTGGCGGCTACATCACTGCAAAAGGTGCAGGAGGCGATCCACCAGATCTTCAGTCACATGAATAAGAAGCTTCGCATCTGCCCGTACCCCGTCCGCCGAGCTCTTCCTCTCGTGGAAGCCATCTCCGGAGATCTGGACAACCGACTGCACGCTCTGCTCCACGGCCGAACTCTTATGCATATGGAGTATCCCGAATTCCAGGCTATCATGGATGTTGCAGAGGGCATTTGGCGGACATGGGAGGAGAACGTGAAGGAGTTCACCAATGTCGCTCGCGAGGTGACGAGGAGGAGGAACGAGAAGTTCATTCCCATCAAGATTGGTGCCCGTCATAAAGAGACCGAGGAGCGATTACGGTACATAACGACCTTCCGGAAGAACCACGAGCAGCTGCAGCGCACGATTGTCAATGTTCTCGGTTCACAGTCCTCTCTCTCTACCCTATCCGATGGATCCAAAGTCAAAGAGGCTGTTATTGTGGAAGAGATTGGAGATGTGGATGCAGTCGAAGAAGTTGCTCAGGCTTACGGCGCACTTCGAGATGTCGACGTGCTGGATGTTTCGCAAGAAGGCACACGACTCTTCGAACAAGCAGAGCAAAAGTACAATGAGCGCACTTCACGCGTGGAGAACTCAATTATCGCGCGGCTCAGGGATCGCCTTGGCACGGCGAAGACTGCTAGCGAGATGTTCCGCGTCTTCTCCAAGTTCAATCCTCTTTTCGTTCGACCCAAGATTCGAGGAGCCATTTCGGAATACCAGACCCAGCTCATCGATAATGTCAAGCAGGACATATCGGCACTCCATGAGCGCTTCAAGCGCCAGTATGGTAATTCGGAAGCCCATGCGATGGCGCAGCTACGCGACTTTCCTCCTGTCTCTGGCGCCGTTATCTGGGCTCGCCAGATCGAGACGCAACTGGAAAACTACATGGGCAAGGTCGAAGACATCCTTGGCAAGGACTGGGCTCTCCACGCGGAAGGTCAGAAGTTGCAGGCTGAGAGCAGCATGTTCAAGAAGAAGCTGGATACGCGGCCCATATTCGAGTCGTGGCTTCAAGAGGTTGCACGACGAAAGCTATCGATCTCGGGGCGCCTCTTCCTCATCACCAGGAATCGTGCAGCGGGCAACAAACTCGAGCTTAGCGTCAACTTCGATGCGCAGGTCATTGCACTCTTCAAGGAAGTTCGAAATCTGACATGGCGCGGTTACCAAGTTCCTCATGGGATCAACAACATCTCGAAAGAAGCGAAACGAGTCTACCCGTATGCTGTCAGCTTGATGGAAAGCGTGCGAACGTACACCCAGACGGTTCGATCCATCGAAGGGATGAAGCCGATCGCGCTTTTGCTCAGTGGGTACCTCAATGACGTGCAAAACCTCGTTGGAAAGGGCGTGCCGCTCAAATGGGAGTCGTTCGTGCATGCCTACGACCTCCACATCCGGCAGTCCAATTTTCCATCTGGTGCACCAGCTACCGCGCGGACCGAGAGCAAGCATGTTCAGTTTGTCCGAGAATTCGCTGCTGCGACCTCGTTGCTCCAGGCCAAGGTCGCCACCCTCATTACCATCAACGCGACTGTTGAGAAAGCTCTGAAGGGCTTGGAAACTTGTCCATATAACACTGAAGCTTTCCGGCAGAGCCTGGAGACTGTCCAGCGATCGGTGGACCAACTTAACCTCGAGAATTACTCCAACCTTACCACCTGGGTCGCGGACATGAATGCACGTATTGAGTCAGTTCTGCTCGTGCGACTGAGCCGAGCCATCTCACTATGGATAGAAGTATTCAATAACGTGGATGAAGAAGAGGACAGTCGGAGGCCAAACAGTCAACATACAGCCATCGAGTCAGCCGAGGAGAAGCCAACGCTTACCAAGATTACTCTGGAGATCACGATGCGAAACCAGGTAATCTACTTGAGCCCGCCTACTGAGTATGCTCGGGCCAGCTGGCTCGAACAGCTGCAGCAATGGTTGGCTGTTATCTGCACACTTCAGAAAGTCAAAGCCTCGCGGTATGAGATGCGCTTGGAGTCTGCTGAGGATAGCCAGTTCGCGGATCTGCCTAGTCGATGCACAGAGTCACTAATGCAGGTGTACGGCGCTGTAGAGGGCAAGCTCAAGGACATTTCATCTTACGTGGATGAGTGGCTCCAGTTCCAGTCGCTTTGGGACTTGCAATCGGAACACGTCTACGATATCCTAGGCGAGGATCTTTCCCGGTGGTTGCAGCTACTACAAGAGATTAGGAAGACTCGCGCTACCTTCGACACGTCTGACATTAGCCGGCGCTTTGGGTATGTCCTGATAGACTACGAGCAGGTGCAAAACAAGGTCAACGCAAAGTACGACCAATGGCAACAGGACATCCTCGTCAAGTTCGCAGGCAGGCTTGGTCAGCGAATGACAGAGGTATATGTGGAACTTGAGAAGGCTCGCAAAGACCTCGAAGTGCAGACACTGGAAGCGTCGTCGACAGCACAGGCAGTCTCGTTCATCACCACGGTTCAGCAGTGCAGGAGGAAGGTACAAGAGTGGGAGCCCGAGGTCGAGACTTTTCGACAAGGCCAGACAACTCTCGGCCGTCAGCGATACCAGTTCCCGCACGACTGGCTTCACATTGAACAAATCGACCACGAGTGGCAGACGCTAAATGACGTCCTCGATAGGAAGTCCAAGATTGCGAGCGATCAGGCAGACGCACTTCGCGCCAAGATCATTGCAGAAGACAAAGTCGTCAACCAAAAGATCACCGACACGACCGCGGAATGGCAGCATGAGAAGCCTGTGTCTGGAGACATTGCGCCCGCCACAGCCTCTCAGACTCTTACCATGTTCGATCAAAAGCTCAACCAGCTTCGTACCGAGTCAGAAAATATCGCGAAAGCCAAAGACGCACTTGGCCTTCCCCCGTCACCGGAAAACGCCCTCATTGCTCTCCTTGAGGAAGTGCAAGACTTCAAGTCTGTCTGGTCGTCGCTGGACACTATCTGGAAGAGTATCAATGACCTTCGAGAGACTCTCTGGACGATGATCCAACCTCGCAAGCTTCGACAAAATCTTGACGGTCTGTTAGCGACTACGAAGTCGATGCCGAGCCGAATGCGCCAATACTCCGCTTTTGAATATGTGCAGAACAACTTGAAGGGACTTCTCAAGGTCAATGGCCTTCTGAGTGAATTGCGGTCAGATTCCTTTAGGGAGCGACATTGGGCCAGGATATTCAAACAGCTGAAGCCCCACAAGCGTTATTCCGCCGTGTCTATGACCTTGGGCGATGTTTGGGACTTGCAACTCGGACCAAGCGAGAAGATTATCCGAGATGTGATCACCCAGGCTCAGGGAGAGATGGCGTTGGAGGAGTTTCTGAAGCAGGTTCGCGAAACATGGCAAAACTACGCTCTGGAGCTCGTCAATTACCAAAACAAATGCCGGCTTATTCGTGGCTGGGACGATCTCTTCGCGAAGTGTGGTGAGAACCTGAACTCCCTGCAAGCTATGCGCCATTCTCCATATTACAAGGAATTCGAAGAGGAGGCATCTGGATGGGAAGAGAAACTCAATCGCGTCCACGTTCTGTTCGATGTCTGGATCGACGTTCAGCGCCAATGGGTATACCTTGAGGGCGTTTTCACTGGCAATGCAGATATCAAGAATCTGCTGCCAATGGAGTCATCCAGGTTCCAGAACATCAACTCTGAGTTTTTATCCGTCATGAAAAAAGTGTCACGCGCACCCTTCGTTCTCGAAGTGCTCAACATCTCTGGTGTGCAGAAATCGCTTGAGCGCCTGGCAGAGCTGTTGAACAAGATTCAGAAAGCCCTGGGAGAGTACCTTGAACGCGAGCGGGTTTCATTTCCTCGCTTCTACTTCGTTGGTGATGAAGATCTTCTGGAAATCATCGGTAACAGTAATGACACCCTTCGCATTGCTAAGCACCTGAGAAAGATGTTCGCCGGTATTTCGGGCCTCATCACTGACGAGGACGGCATCATCACGGGCTTCACCTCGAAGGAAGGCGAAGAGGTCATGCTGCGAAAGGAAGTCTCTCTCATCCAGACACCGCGGATTAATGAGTGGCTTGGAGCGCTTGAAACAAACATGAAGACAACACTTGCCGAGCTCACTATCGAGGCTTACCAGGAGTTCGAGGATCTAATGGCCGCGGATGCGATGGATCCGGAAGCCTTTGATGCATATATCGCCAAATACCCGGCACAAGTGGTCGTACTCGGAACGCAAGTTGCCTGGACGCATGCCGTTGAGCAGTCTTTGAACGAGGAGGGGACGTCCCTGCCACAGCTATACGAAAAGCAAGTCAACATCCTGAAGATGCTTGCTACCGCTGTGCTGGGTGATCTGGAAGCTATCCAGCGACGGAAGTGCGAGCACTTGATCACTGAGTTTGTACACCAGCGCGACGTTATTCATAAGCTACAAAAGGTCGGTGCAAGCTCGCCCACGCATCACCTGTGGCTTCTTTGCATGCGCTACGTCTATGAAGCGGATAAAGATTTGCTTCAGCGGCTCAAGATCAAGATGGCAAATGCAGTCCTTGACTACGGTTTCGAATACCTTGGTGTCGCGGAGCGCCTCGTGCGCACGCCGCTTACCGACCGCTGTTTCCTCACGCTCACGCAAGCTTTGTGCCAGCAACTTGGAGGCTCACCTTATGGCCCCGCTGGTACGGGAAAGACTGAATCGGTGAAGGCTCTCGGTGTGCAGCTTGGACGTTTTACGCTCGTCTTCTGCTGTGACGACACATTCGACTTCCAAGCCATGGGACGTATCTTCCTGGGTATCTGTCAAGTCGGTGCATGGGGTTGTTTCGACGAGTTCAATCGTCTGGAGGAACGTATCCTTTCTGCCGTATCCCAGCAAGTTCAGAACATCCAACTTGGCCTGAGGAAGGGCGCCGAAGACGAGAAGTCTCAAATCGAGCTCAACGGTCGCCAGCTCAAGGTTAATGGCAACACTGGTATCTTCATCACCATGAATCCCGGTTATGCCGGTCGTTCCAATCTCCCCGACAACTTAAAGAAGCTCTTCCGCAGTGTCGCCATGTCTAAGCCAGACAAGGAGCTCATTGCCGAAGTCATGCTCTACTCACAGGGTTTCTCCCGGGCAAAGGAGCTGTCGAAGCAAGTCGTCCCTTTCTTCGATGAATGCGCTGTCGGCCTTTCCAAACAGGCGCATTACGACTTCGGTCTCCGTGCATTGAAGAGTGTTCTCGTCAGCTCTGGTGGTCTTAAGCGTGCGCGTATCGCAGTGCAAGGAACGATAGCGGCGGATGAGGAAACCATGGAACCGCAGATCATCGTCCAGAGTTTGCGCGAGACAATGGCACCCAAGCTGATTCGCTCGGACGCCGACATCATGAAGACCATCGAGGGAGAGTCCTTCCCGGGCGTCGAGTATATTCCAGCCCCGCTTGAGCAGCTCCGAGGAGCCATCCGCAGATGCGCCGAAGAGAACAAGCTTGTGGTTAGCGATGCTTGGATGACCAAGATCCTTCAACTCTATCAGATCCAGAATCTGCACCACGGTGTCATGATGGTGGGATCTTCCGGATCTGGCAAGTCTGCTTCGTGGAAGACATTGCTGGCTGCGTTGCAAGCTGTTGAAGGAGTTGAGGGTGTCTGCCATGTTATCGATCCTAAAGTCATGTCCAAGGAGATGCTCTATGGAAGCTTGGATAGCACAACCCGTGAATGGACGGACGGATTATTCACCAGCATCCTGCGAAAAATCGTCGACAACCTACGTGGCGAGGACAGCAAGCGACACTGGATCGTTTTCGACGGCGATGTTGACCCCGAATGGGTTGAAAACTTGAACAGTGTTCTCGACGACAACAAATTGCTGACTCTGCCGAACGGTGAACGTCTCAACCTTCCGTCGAACGTCCGGATCATGTTTGAAGTGGAAACGCTCAAGTATGCTACGCTAGCCACTGTCTCTCGTTGCGGTATGGTCTGGTTCAGCGACGACACCGTCGATATCGACATGATGATTTCGAACTACATCCAGAATCTCAAGACTGTACTTTTTGAGGATATCGAAGACGATTCCGTTGCTCCCGGCCAAATGTCTCAGAAGACTCTACAGGAGCAGGGCACCATCGCAGAGTTCTTGCAGATCAAGTTGACCCAGGATCGCTTCATCGAAAAGGCTCTCAGCATGGCTAGGAAGTACAAGCACATCATGGAGTACACGGATATCCGTGCTTTGAACACGCTGTTCTCTCTTCTCAACAAGGCATGCCGCAACGTCTTGGAGTACAATGTTCTGCACCAGGACTTCCCGCTGGAAGATGAGAAGATGGAGGCTTACCTCGCGAAGAAGCTTCTTGTTGCTATTGTCTGGGCGCTTGTTGGAGACTGCCCTCTCTCTGAGCGCAAGCTGTTCGGTGACCAGATTGCCGGCCTGACAGATGTGGAGCTGCCTCCATTGACCGAGGCTTCGTCTCTCATCGATTTCGACGTCAAGCCTGATAAGCCTGATTGGTCAATGTGGCAGAATGAAGTCCCGAATGTTGAAGTCAACACACACTCCATCATTGAAACTGATGTTGTCATCCCTACTCTCGACACTGTGCGCCATGAGGATGTCCTATATTCCTGGCTGGCAGAACACAAGCCGCTCCTTCTCTGCGGTCCTCCAGGTTCCGGTAAAACAATGACACTTTTCAGCGCACTGCGAAAATTGCCAAACATGCAGGTTGTTGGCCTCAATTTTTCCAGTGCAACGACCCCGGACCTCCTCATTAAGACTTTCGAGCAGTACTGCGAGTACAAGAAGACACTCAACGGCGTTCAACTTACACCTACTCAGATTGGTCGTTGGCTCATCATCTTCTGTGACGAGATCAATTTGCCGGCCCCGGACAAATATGGCACGCAGCGCGCAATTTCCTTCTTGAGACAGCTTGTTGAACAGAATGGCTTCTGGCGGACATCCGACAAAACTTGGGTCACTCTTGATCGCATCCAGTTCGTTGGTGCTTGTAACCCTCCTACAGACGCCGGACGTACTCCAATGGCACTGAGATTCTTGCGTCACTCGCCATTGATCATGGTCGACTATCCGGGCGAGCAGTCTCTACACCAGATCTACGGAACCTTCAACAGCGCTGTGCTGAAGATTATCCCGACCCTTCGTGGCTATGCCGATGCTTTGACCAGGGCAATGGTCCAGCTGTACGCCGAATCTCAGAAGCGCTTTACACCCGACATCCAGCCACATTACGTCTACTCGCCTCGTGAACTGACGAGGTGGGTCCGGGGTGTATATGAGGCTCTACGCCCACTTGAGAGTCTTCCTGTCGAAGGGCTCGTGCGAATATGGGCTCATGAAGCCCTTCGCCTTTTCCAGGATCGTCTCATTGCTGAAGATGAGAGGAAGTGGACCGAAGAATGTGTGCAGCGTGTCGCGCTTGAGCACTTCCCCACCATTGACGAAGAAAAGGCACTGGGAGGTCCGATATTGTTTTCCAACTGGCTATCAAAGAACTACATACCTGTCGAGCGCGACCAGCTTCGAGACTTTGTCAAGGCACGCCTGAAGACCTTTTGCGAAGAAGAGGTTGACGTGCCACTCATCCTGTTCAATGACGTCTTGGAGCATGTTTTACGCATTGATCGTGTGTTCCGCCAACCCCAGGGACATTTGATCTTGATTGGTGTTAGCGGCAGTGGAAAGACTACCTTGTCTCGGTTTGTCGCGTGGATGAACGGTCTCAAAGTGTACCAGATCAAGGTTCACGGCAAATACTCTGGAGAGGACTTTGACGAAGACCTACGAAACGTTCTCCGACGATGCGGTTGCAAGGGCGAAAAGATATGCTTCATCATGGACGAAGCCAATGTCTTGGACTCTGGTTTCCTTGAGCGCATGAACACCTTGCTCGCCAATGCTGAGGTACCAGGTCTTTTCGAAGGCGACGAATATGCCTCCTTGATGACTGCTATTAAGGAAGGCGCGCAACGGCAGGGTACGATCCTCGACTCACAGGAAGAACTTTACAAGTGGTTCACCGATCAAATCGTAAAGAACCTTCACGTGGTGTTCACAATGAACCCGCCCGAGGAAGGATTGTCCTCAAAGGCTGCCACTAGTCCTGCCCTTTTCAATCGTTGCGTGCTTAACTGGTTCGGCGACTGGTCAGATCAAGCACTGTACCAAGTTGGCTCAGAACTCACCCAATCTGTCGACTTGGATCGACCCAAGTTTGCGGCACCGGATACCCTACCTGTCGCTTATCGTGGTCTGAACCTTCCGCCGTCGCACCGCGAGTCTGTTGTCAATGCTATGGTCTACATCCATCACTCACTGCACAGCTTCAATAATAAGTTACTGAAACAACAGAACAGGAAGACATATCTGACGCCACGACATTTCCTGGACTTCGTCGCGCAATACGTCAGTCTGTATAACGAGAAGCGGGAGGACCTCGAGGAACAGCAACGCCATTTGAACGTTGGTCTTGAGAAACTCAGGGAAACGGTTGAGAAAGTCAAGGATCTACGTGTAAGCTTGGCAGACAAGAAGAAGCAGCTGGAAAGGAAAGATGCGGAGGCGAACGAGAAATTGCAGCGTATGATTGCAGACCAACGTGAAGCAGAACAGAAGAAGGCAGGCTCGCTACAAATGCAAGACCAGCTTGACAAGGCCGACAAAGAGATAGCCGCGCGGAAAGCGGTTGTCGAAGAAGATCTGGCAGCTGCTGAACCTGCAGTTGAGGAAGCGGCGAAGAGTGTGCGGAACATCAAGAAACAACATCTGACCGAAGTGCGATCTATGCAGAACCCGCCCGCAGGTGTCAAACTCGCATTGGAAGCGGTGTGCACGCTGCTTGGGCATAGGATCGGTAGCTGGAGGGACATCCAGGGTATCGTGAGGAGGGACGATTTCATCGCAAGTATTGCTCAGTACGACAACAAGGCTCAGATGACGCCCGCTCTCCGAAACAAAATGCAGAAAGAATACCTCTCCAAAGACGACTTCACCTTCGAGAAGGTCAATCGTGCTTCCAAGGCTTGTGGTCCTCTGGTGCAATGGACTGCAGCCCAAGTAAACTACTCCGCGATCTGGGACCGTGTTGGCCCTCTGCGTAACGAGGTGGAACAGTTGGAGGCTGACTCGCAAGAGACAAAGGACAAAGCGAAGGAAACAGAGGATTTGATCAAAAGCTTGGAAGAGAGCATCGCGCAGTACAAGACAGAATACGCTGCTTTGATCAGCGAGACTCAGGCCATCAAAGCTGAGATGTCGACGGTGCAATTCAAGGTTGACCGAAGCGTGCGTCTACTTGACAGCCTGTCTTCCGAACGAGGTCGATGGGAGGAGAGCAGCAAGTCGTTCGATTCTCAAATCGATACCATCGTCGGTGACGTCCTCGTCGCCGCTGCCTTCATGGCCTACGGAGGTTACTACGATCAGCAGTACAGGAAGACAATGATGGAAGATTGGCTGCATCACCTGTCTCTGTCGGGTATCAGCTTCAAGTCGCCAAACCCAATTACGGAATACCTGTCCACTGCCGACGAGCGGCTATCTTGGCAGCATAACTCTTTGCCTGTCGATGATTTGTGCACGGAGAACGCCATCGTTTTGAAGAGGTTCAACCGCTACCCACTCATAATCGATCCCTCAGGCAGGGTCACCGAATTTCTGCAGAACGAATGCAAGGACCGCCGTCTCACAGTCACCAGCTTCCTGGACGACTCGTTCACTAAGCAACTTGAAAGCTCTCTACGTTTCGGTAACCCCATCTTGATCCAGGACGCCGAGCATTTGGATCCCATTCTCAATCATGTGCTCAACAAAGAGTACCAGAAGACTGGTGGCCGTGTGCTCATCCAGCTCGGCAAACAGGAGATCGACTTTTCGCCGTCGTTCAAGTTGTACCTCTCTACTCGCGACCCTTCAGCCAACTTCGCGCCGGATATCTGCAGTCGGACTACGTTCGTCAACTTCACTGTTACCCAGAGCAGTCTGCAGACTCAGACCCTCAACGAGGTGCTCAAGTCCGAACGGCCTGATGTCGATGAGCGACGATCGAACCTTATCAAGATGCAAGGAGAGTTCAACGTTCACCTTCGTCAACTGGAGAAGCGCCTTCTTCAGGCTCTCAACGAGTCTCGTGGCAACATCCTTGATGACGATCGTGTCATTGAAACTCTGGAGACGCTGAAGAAGGAAGCTGCTGAGATTTCGGTCAAGGTATCCGAGACTGCTGGAGTCATGACGGAGGTCGAGAGCATCACCAAGGAATATGCTGTCGTTGCCCGCTCGTGCTCAGCTGTTTTCGCCGTCTTGGAGCAACTGCATCATCTAAATCACTTCTATCAATTTTCGCTGCAGTACTTTACGCAAATTTTCGAGACTGTGCTTCGAAAAGTCAAGAACTCTGGTATCAGTGGCCATGCAGCACGTATCGATAGTATTCTCATGGAATTATTCGTCGATGCCTATCGCCGCACTTCGCTATCGCTACTCCAGAAGGACCGTGTCACTCTTGCAATGCTCCTTGTACAAGCTGCGCCTTACAAGATGGACAAGACTCTCATCGACACCATCCTTGACAACGATCTCGAGGCAGTCGATATTTCGACCCAGCCTGAGCGCAAGGAGGAAGCCATTGCGCGTGCATCCAAGCTTGCCATCTTCAATGGAGAGCTAGAGAAAATCGAGGACAGTGCCTGGGAAGCGTTCCTCACCGAAGAACTCGGAGAGCGCAATGTGCCTCAAGCTTGGCCTGCTGGTCTTAACAAGTATGATCGGCACCTTCGCTCGCTCGTTTTGGTCAAGCTTTTCCGTGTCGATCGCTTTGTCCCCGGCGTCGAGCAATTCGTCACTGAAGTCTTTGGCAAGGGTCTTTCGGACGTTAATGGAGACTTGGGCGAGATTGTCAAGCAAGTCACAGCGATTACACCCGTGGCTCTCAGCTCAAGCCCCGGTTTCGATGCCAGCTACAAGGTTGACAATCTCGTCGAGAGGGAGCGTGCTACTTGCACCAACATTGCCATGGGCTCGAACGAAGGCGTCGCCACTGCAGATAAAGCCATCAGTAATGCAGCTACCACCGGCAACTGGGTACTTGTCAAAAACGTACATCTAGATCCGCAATGGCTACAGTCACTCGAGAAGCGACTCGAAGCGCTCAAACCCAACCCCGACTTCCGCCTCTTCTTGTCAATGGAGTCTAGCCCGAAGATCCCAGTCAACCTTTTACGTGCATCGCGCGTCTTGTCGTATGAACAGCCAGCGGGCATTCGTGCCAACATGAAAGACTCGTTGTCATCGCTATCAGACAAGGCCACCAAGCCGCCGGTCGAGAAGGGCAGAATTTACCTCCTGCTGTCTTTCCTACATGCGGTTGTACAAGAGCGCTTGCGATACGCACCAAGTCTGGGATGGAAGGGTTTCTGGGAGTTCAATGACAGCGATGTAAGTTCACATGACCTCAATACCTTCATATTCATCTACTAACAGAATCTTCAGTACGAATGCTGCTCCTTCATCATCGACACGTGGGTCGACTCGGTCGCTGGCGGCCGCACCAACGTGCGCCCAGAAAACATACCCTGGGCCATGCTACGCACCCTCATGTCTGAAATGTACGGCGGCAAAATCGACGACGAAGCCGACTTCCGCGTCCTGTCCTCGCTCGTCGACTCGTGCATGACGCCCGCTGCGTTCGAAGACCACTTCCAGATCGTCAAGCCCTCGTCCCCGGACCATGCAGATGGGCTCGAGTTGCCGACGACCACGAGCTGGAAGGAGTTCATGGGCTGGGTTAATGGATTACCTGAGCGAGAACCGCCGACGTATCTCGGCTTGCCGAGTAATGCGGAGAAGTTGCTGCTTGTGGGACAGGCGAAGGGCGTTCTGGGGGATCTGGGGAAGGTAGTTAGGATGCTGGATGAGGGGGAGGCGGTTATGGCTGAGGCTGAGGCTGAGGGTTGAAGACAGGGTTGAGGTGATGATTGCCGTTGCACATTTCGTGTACACATATTCCGATTTCTTATGTTCATGTTCGATTGACCTCCTGAAGGGCTAGGGGGCGTATGGTGGAGGCCTGCTATTTTCGTTCAGTCACATTTGCGGCCCTTTGGACGGGGTGTTGATGCATTGCGTTTTGGAGTTCGAGGTTGATTGGAAGGGGATTTTTTCTGGAAGATTGGAATGGCGCGGCGCGGCTGCGAATTTTTGTAGGGCATGTGGCTCAGTCTGATATACCCAATACCCGAATACCCCTGATGTCTCGTTTGTTAGAATGTATGTGTATAGGAATGGTTTTGTTGGAATTAGTGTGGAGAAGAGTGCATGTGCATGTGTGGGTCTGTGTCTATGTCTGCATGCGAATCTTGGGAGATTGTTTAGGGGTGGATGGAGGTGTTGGTGGGAGGAGCATCGGGGGTCAAGATAGGGGAGTCGAGTGCTCAAGGTTTTGCCTTTGCTTTTGATTCGGGTGATGTGCAGATGGTGAGAGGATCGGTATGCGGGATATGCTTTCTTGGTGGGACGGATGCGGAGAAGTCAATCTCCAGTATGATAGAAGCTCTGGTGCTTGGGAGATAGGCTTCAATCTTTGATGGGCGGGTGGCTGGATTAAAGCATGATTGTTTATGGTATCGAGGGTCAGTTGCTGGCGTTCTGGATAGGAGTTGGTTGGTACGGATGTGGAGGTTACAACTTGGTAAGTTTTTCATGTGGGTAGTTTGCACAGGTGACATGAGTTTGGCTCCAAACTTTTACTTGTTGCACTGATAGTAAATGCTTGGAGAACTATGAGAGACGCGCAGAATAGTAGCTGACGAGGTTCTGGCATGTAAACATGACGCTGGTCTTGTATCTTGAAGTTCCTCGAAAACATTTGGATGTAAAGGCCGAGCAAAAATGATATATCTCACTGTTTGCATATCGATGGGAATAGAAGTTCTAGCTGATGAGCTGAGGGCAAACTTTGCCAGACCGAGAGCTTGTATAATTGTGGTTTGAAGACTCGGTGGTATGCAAAGATGACTTGAAGCGAGTTTGTTGTAGGTCATGCGGCTTTCAACTCGAGGCTTGCTACAAGTAGTCTTGCTCATGTTCTGTCGAGTATAAGATCCCGAGTAGTAAGATGCCCAAAGACTCATAGCACCGAGATTCTTTCCTATCTCTTTGGATGAGTCTTGGGTTGGGGGGTGGGTTCAGGGGCACTGCGCATCACTTGCTTCGCACGACTGCCTGACTGGCCATTGTTCAGTCTTTCGAAAGTCCTCTGCCCTATTGGCTCTGCTAATCTTTCCCCTGTACCGAGAGCCGACATAGGGCGAGCCGCTGCTTCTTCCTACGTCACTACAGGAGAAAGCACGTCCCCACCGGCCTAGTGCCCCCCGGCATAACTACGGCGGGTATGAAGTGAATGGGCAGAGTGCTCCCACTCCAAATCTTATATAAAGCCCCTGTTCTTGGTCCAATCGCTTCCAAAAACGCCCTTCAACATCAACAACTTCTGTCTTCTCCAAGGCGAATATATTTCGAATCACTCACAATCATATATATTCTCTTCAACCACCTCTATCCCACAAACGCAACACCACCAATGGCGGCCTCAGCAAGCAGTTCCGCACACTCCTCGGTCCAGACAGTCCTGAACGATGTCAAGGCCAAAGTCTCGAGCAACAGTTTGGACAAGGAGCTCAACGACTTGCTACCGCTGTCCTTTGTGAGGATCATCGATCGTCAGAAGAATCCCAACTTCTACAACCGTATGATCCTCATCGGAGTGGTCACTTCTGATGTTCACGGAGTCGTACCCACACGAAATTTCTGGGGCACCCGCGAAACCAGGAGCGGCAAGAGCGGCTACGCACACACAGTCCGCTTCTTCATCGAGGTCGACAATGACAAGAAGGTTCCAGATGGCCTGGAGTTCTCGACGGCCGACCTTCTAGAGAAAATGGGCGAGGGAATGCTATTTCCCTTCCGTGACCTCTGGATAGCAACCGCCAGCCGGAAGCAGGGCAAGCGGAATGAAGACAAGCGTAGAGGCATGATCAAGAGCTTGATGTTCTGGTACTTCCTCAACCACGCCGTTCATTTAGAGAGCCAAGGCCTGTCGACCGAGACTTTTGAGTTTGCGGACGCGGTCAAGAATTATTTCATCGATGCCTTGAAGGCCCTGCGCAAGCTGGCTAGGACTCAGGGAGCTACGGCTCAGCATACTGCGGCAACACCTGGTAGTAGCTTCGAGGCTGGAGAGTCTGGCGCTGAGCTGGATGAGGAGGCTGCTGAACTGTGGGAGCAGTCACCCTATGAACAGCAGAGTGGACCGGCTTTGGGACAGCAACAGTCAGCTTTCGGACAGCAGCAATCGGCTTTCGGACAGCAGCAATCGGCTTTTGGACAGCAGCGACCAGATTTTGGGCAGCAGCAACCAGCATTCGGACAACAGCATCGACCCGCTGTTGAGGAGACACACCAATCACCTTTTGAGCAGCAACATCGATCAGCTTCTGAGGAGTCAAATCAACCAGGTCCAGAACAGTCGTCCCAGCCAGATTTTACTCAGGAGAATCAGCCAGCTCTTCACCCCGGTCATGGGCTGGGTATTGGACCGCCCAACCCGCTAGGTCCTGTACCGTCCAACCCGCCAGGTCGCTCAGGGTGGGGGGAATGGGTGAACGATTCGACCCTGGATGGAAACCCGATCGTGAATCAGGGCACAGCTAATGCGCCTTCCAACCCTGTCGTTGTCGTGCCCGATCCAAGCACTCCAGACCAGCCCCAACAAGCTGCACCAGCCATCGGACTACTCCCGGCTGCTGCGGCTACATCCGCGTCTGACACAGTTCCCACCCTGCACATCCCACCGGAGATCACCGACCCGTTCAGTGATGAGAACGAACCGAAGGAACCTAGGGTATGGGCGCATTGGGATGCTGAGAGACAAAGGCACGGCGAGCAGTAAGTCATTCGGCGGCGTCTCAGGAATGGATTCACGCACTGAAGAAGAAGAGCTCAAGCGGAAAGGAGGAACCCCTGGCAGTAGCATGCGTTTATAGATAATTTTCAGCGAAAATGAGACAGAGTGTACCAATTAGAGAATCTACATGATAGTGTTAGTGCAGTAGACAATTTCCATTCAGATATTGATTCATATTCTGCCCATTATGTGAGTCAGATTGCAATGCTATTGCCCCGGGAGACAGGACCATCAGATCAACCGCAATGTAAGAGTTGCTTTGTTCTGTCATCAAACTGATAGTAGGTCCTTATACAGGACTGGGAGATACTGCTGAATCGTCCACCTTCTCTACTTGCACGGTATAACCTTCTTTAGCGGAGCTAGTAGAAACAAATAAATCGGGTAGTAAGTGCCAGTAAATGGCTTGGTGAAACTAATCTCTTATATGGCCCCTGGAGATCTTCGTGAACCTATGACGACTGTAACGTCCGGACTTCTTGCAATGTACAACTACACAGCACTGCAAATGCCTAATTTGGCCTAGACATGGTACATATTGTTGAATTTAATCATATGGTTTCCAGGAGCATATGCGAGCTAACGTGGCTATCTGCCCGCGGGCTTGCTGTTTGTGAGCAGGTAGTGTATAAGCAAGTAGTTTGTGAGCTTGCTTGTGAGATTTCGGATAGGAAACTTCGAGGCGTCTTCTGACCTTTTGACAAAGACTTAAAGCAAGCTGAGAGAAGTATGATATAAACCCCAATCGGCAGCCGTTGGATTGAGTACTCGAAACTATTGTTCAGCTACTGTTACGATGTTCATATCGGTATATTTCTTGATCCCGAGTACCCAGCCAATTCTCTGATACCGATAGTGGTATGCGCACAGGTGGGTCACCAAATGGGTTCTTACCGTAGTACCCTACCTTTAAGGGTAATAAGACTTATTTCATTCACTATGTCGGCAATATATCGGCTCAAACATACACTGCGCCGCCTTGTGGTGCGGTAGCGGGCCTTCCCCAAGTCTTATATATATCCCCTAGCCCTGCGCCCTGGACCCGAAAGAAAATCTACATTAGCTCACTTCAACCGCCTGCACAACTGCTCCCTTGGTCCGCAAGAAAATTCCCCCAATTTCGACCACAACTGCAACCCTCAGGATCGCAAGTCCTTGGCCTTGATTGCTTGCAGCTATACCGCACCGAAAACCACAAGCCGACAACAACCGACCAACAGAAATGGCTTCATCCGCCTCTGCCGCGAGTTCCTCTTCAAGTGTTCGCGGGGGTCTTGGTGTCTTCACGAATGGACTCCACCGCAAGGGCTTGGAAGAGGTGTACAAGGCTCTTCCACCGCTGACCAACATGGACATCCGCCAGCAACCTACCCATCACAACTTCTACAAGCGCATGATACTTCTGGGAGTTACGACGGATGCTTCTGGAGGTCAACTTTATGTGTTCTCCACAATTCGGACCTCGCCAATCAAAGCCAACTACGCGCCAAACATCGAGTTCATCACATCACCCGACCTCACAAAGTTCGACAAGAGCGTCAAGAGGACCGCTGACATCTTGAGTGACATCGGCGACAACTTGGTGGAGCCCTTCCAGAGTGCCTCGAAGGTCCCGCTTTTTGGCGACACTAGGCATCGGGATGATGACCAGAGGGGCATGATCAAGAGCATGGTGTACTATTACCTCCTCTTGTATGCCATCGAGAGCGAGAAGAGTACAGGAACTACCGAGGTCTTCCCAGTCCACAACTCTCTGCCCCGATATTTCAAGATGTTCCTCAAGAAGAAGAAGAACATGGCTTCTCAGAATTCGGCAAGCAATGACAATGAAGACGATGTTGATCCAGGAGATGATGCGGCCCAGGACGAGGAAGAACCCACAGATGATAAATCTCCAGACGAGAACGCCGCAGATGACATGGATCAAGAAGATGATGATGCCGACTCTGGTGAAGATCGTCAAAATGACCTGCGTCAAGCTGATCCTGCGGAGGAGGAGACAGAGACTGAGGCTCAACCCGCCGCACAGGTACCGGTCGCTCAGCAAGGGTATCAAATATATCAGCAGGGTAGCGATGGAGGTCGCCATATGCTCGACCAATACGGATTTGGCGTTCCATACGCCAACGAGCTGGAGGAGCATCGAGACAAGATGCGTGACTTTACGGGGGAGTCACCCCGTTGAGAGCATTCGAATAGAATAGCATCGGGAGCTGGTCCACGGGCAATGTTACATAATGGAGCAGCCCTTGTTTTCGATCCGTCTACACTTATACAGACTTTGGCAGATTGCGGCAAGATGGCTCTCGGGTGATAGGGATAGATACAAGCATAGGGTAGTGATTGGGAAGGTTTGGAGGCACTTTTTATTCGATAGCATCGGGGTTGCCAGTTAAAGACTTGAATTCAAATGTTATACATAAGAGCGAGCCACCAAACATCTGCTTTCCGTCATTCACCCTATACACCGAAATACTGCTAATTACTTCATCCTTGCAATCCGACGGTTTTCGCACAGAATATGTGTGTGACGTGGCAACATAAACGCGCAAACTATCTAAATGGTGATGTTACTTGGCCTCTACCATGCATTCTCTACAGCTTCAACCACACAGGGCAGGCGATATTCTGTATGATACTTTGGATAGATGCAAACAGTTTGTTAAACACTACGCCGTATGTAGAACATGCTTTACGGTTTTCAGTCAGACATACACGTGGTTGTGCGAAACGGTCGGATACCTATGACTACGATGCCACTAACAACAACTACATCCACCCTACGTCGGGCTTGCTCCCATCATGATTCATTCGTACCTTCAGCTTCGTTGAAATGGCCACCAAGTAACCTTGAATGAGTGAGCGCCCAAAGAATTTACTAGGAGTTACGAGTTCCAAATGATTCGCTTGACCAGCTGTGAGCGCTTCAAATTCGAGGGATCGTCAAATGTATGATGAAGAGCGATTGCTTCGGGGCGCGTCCATTGATGATTTCTCTGCTGCAGTTTCACGGAGGTGCGGACTGCGATCCAAGGTAGCCGGTAAATGGAGAATTCCAGTAGGAGGGCAAGCTAGAGAGCGAAAGCCAAAGTGAAAGTAGTAATGTGAAGATGGATTGAGAATAGAGTGAGATCCTCAAAACGAAGAATGATCCGAGTATGAGATATATCCTGAGCCAGGAGATTACATGTAACAACCTCCAAAATTGATCTTGGGAAGCTCCATGTGACTCGCGAACGCGGGTCTCAAGATGAATTTCGTATGCAGTATGACAAGGATCATTTGAACACTGTTCGTCCTTACGGGTGCCAGTATATAAGCTTTTCATGAGTTGACCTCCATTATTCTCCCGTTCATCCTGTGCTTCAAAAAGCTTACCCCCAAAGGCATGTCCGCGCTCTCAAAAACGACCGACCTCCGGGACCATGAGACAGATATACAGACACTACGGACATACCTCAAGAGTCACTTCGGGACATACGACATCCCGGGCTTTGAAGAGATGGAATGGCGCATCGGGCCGGTCGACATTATCCTGGTACTTGGTACTCTAAACGGATTCAACGTTGAAGCCCGCTGGGACCCTACACAGTTCGCTAGGAACATGAACGTGTCATTGTTTACACAAGAGACCCCTGGCACTCTAACAAAGGGCCATTTGGACAAGGTTGACTTTCGCGACCCATTCTGGAAGATAATGACGAATGCGAACTCTGCACGGATAAAAGCCGACTATTTGAGGAGTTTCCTTCGAGCTTGTTTAATCCTCAAAGGATTGACTCCTATGTCACCGACTTATATCAGCAGTTCAATGATGCATCAGACTCGATTGGCGATAGCACACATCAGATAGTGTAGGAAGAGTGAGACTCCACATAGGGAACAGCGAGATCATGTATCCGACTCAGAAGCAGGTGAAAGCATCATCCTTGTCGAATGTGACAAGGAGGAGCTAGGACCGCCAAATTCTACCACTGTGAACCCAAATGTGGATATCATGTCAAGGAAGAGCGTTTCTCAGGCCGAACATCAACCTCACACAAGCGTCCAAGTCTCATATGAGTCGAACAGACCAAATTCCATCATGCCGCATACGACCTCATTGAGCTCAGCCGTCGATTTCATCCCTCCAGGGGCTTTGAATCCTTTAGGACGACCAGATAATGTTCTCTCATGCGATCAACCAAGGCCACCAGAGAAAAGCGCACAGAGAAGGACCACGTCCCAAGTACCCCAAGATTCTTCTTCTTCTCCATATGTGCCTTCTGCTGCGCCTTCGACGCCTACTGGGACGCAATATATCCGTTCAGAGATCCACGCCGAGACAGGTGCGCACGTGGACTTGGTTTCCGAGTACGAGAAAGAGAATAAGATGAAACAAAGAGCCGAACTTAAATTGAAGATTGATCGTCCTAAGCTTCAACAGCTCGAGAAAGAGTGCAAGGACCTGGAGAAAATGCTGAACGCCAAAAAGCTGTTGAGAGAAGAAGCTCGTGAGGGAATAGTGCAGACAGAAGTGAAGATGAAGGAAGTCGAAGTGCGCATGAAGACCTTGACCTCTCAAATGACAATCGAACAAGGAATCGCTTTAGGAAAGAGGTTGGCTAGCCATGAGAGAACTGGAAAGAAGAGGAAGCATCCATGGTCCAGCGAAGCGGGTCCTTCATCTGGTGGAGGGCAGAGACAGAAATTAGTAGCAACGGGTCGCGTGCCGCACTCAGGCGAAGCAGCTCTGACTGGAGATTCACTCCGGGATGCTTGATATATCTAATGAAGGGATCAAAAGTGGCGGAGACTTGAACGAGGCACAGTGCGGCACTGTTCTGGCCATCATGGGTGTCGTTGCTACATGGGTTTAGATGGAGAAGGAGCTTAATGCAGGGTGAGCCGTATGAATATATTCTGGATCACGGATCTTGACTCATATGCACCTATATTGTGGGAAATTGATATCTTTTCGACCAGATAGTATATGTTCTGCATTGTTAGAATCATGCCTTCTTGCCAACTATTGCTTCGCGTGGTACTATATTTTCTGCTCGATGCACCATGCACTCATATCATAAGACACTTCGGTAAGGGTAATCTACAAGGGTCAATAAAGGGTTCCAGAGTCGGTGAAAAATAGCATATTTTCCGGCGAAGAAGTCACCTATTGTATAGCAAAATGCGTTTGTTGTGAAGGCAAGGATTGTCGAACAGTCTCTGGAGGCCTTTATGGAGGCCTGCACTCAACTCGAACAGGAGACTTAACCGCAATCATCAGCACACGGCACCGTATATTCATACACTAGGTGTGCTCTTAATATGCGCACGCAGATACCTCGGACGGAGGTGACCCGCCAAATATTTTCAGTGTCTTATTAGCGTGGGCGTTCGCGTGTCATGGCGGTGTTGTGTTGAGTGTTCCCTTCGTTCACGATGAAGCTCATCTTCGTCACCTGGGGCTTGTCCGCCCTTCACGCTGCGTCTGCGCACTGTATGGCTCGTAATCTTCCAGTACGACTTCATGCTGACGCTAGCAGATGTGTTCAACAAATTCATTGCTAACGGAACGATCAACAAAGACTGGAAATACATTCGGTGGGCATAATGTCGCCGAATTATCCTAGTCGCTGACAAAATGATAGTCAAGTATCTCCATTTGTGAACGTGACTAAGCCTGGAGGTCCACAACAAAAGCCTCTATATGATCTTACTTCCTCAAACATCCGTTGCGGTCGCGACGCAATGACCACGGGTAACGGGACGGAGATAGCGACTGTCATTGCAGGACATGAAATCGGGTTTCGCCTTGACTTGTGGTTCCCAAAGGTATGTCTCTGCCTCGCACGATTGATCCTATGGGTGGCTCAAACCCCTGAAAACAGGAACCCATGTTCCATTACGGACCTCGGTTGGCATGTCTGAGCAGAAGTCCCACTCAGACACCCGTAGGGCTTCAAAACTGGGACGGCGATGGTATTGGTACAAGATCGGGCAGGTCGGAGCATTCAATGCTACTCACTGGTTCGAGTTCGACCATACCCGACTTGCTGACGTATGAGCCTACTTGTGTGTTCACAGAGTGACTCTAAAACTTTGCAGTACAACTTCACCATCCCTGCGGGTACCCCAGCGGGTCTCTACCTGTTGAGAGTTGAAAGCATTTATCCGCGCATTGAATTCAATTCGAGTCAATTCTTCATGAACTGCGCTCAGATCGAGTAAGTTTGCGTACTACTTCTGTATGGCAAGCTTACATGATTCTCACCCTCCAGGGTCATCGGCAGTAGCAATCCCGTCAGTCCTCCAGGTCCCATGACAAGATTCCCTGGGGCCTATGATGATACTGATGAAGGCAAGTTATATGTGTAACTCCAAGCTCACGGCTGACGTTTTGACTTTTCGTGCAGGTATCTGGATCGATCATGATAAGTTCTGGTATCACGCGGACGAGTATAAATTTCCTGGCCCTGTGGTATGGTCAGGCTAAACGGCTTGTGCTGGTGTCGTAGTATATTGAAAGCAGACATCATGAAATCGAGAAGTTACTTGAATCGTTTCTGCCGAGCTTGGTGTAACATAATTGTACCCCGTGTATAGGTGCAGGAGTCGCAAGTAGTCAGACCGTCCCCTCATCTCTACATTTTACGAAGACATCTGTCTGCCTTCCATTGATACGTGATTGTATCATGCTTCTAGACACGAGGAAGACTCCGGTTTCCCGTCGAATTCCGACACATACTGTTGGTCTCATCTCAGATCTGTTATCCATATCGTAAAGACTGAATAAGTCGACAACGTTGATTATAAATCTGGATCTCATGGGCATTGATTGATGAACCAAGCCAACGGGATTCTCGCTCATGTACGGGTGAGGCACAGCTCAGCTGCATGATTTGTGCGGACGCACTACCTAAAGTAAGTACCGACATATTCAACAGAAGGCCGTGTAACCAGATAAATATGCAATATAGTGGTCTTGCAAATTTGGCTGTTGCGAGGACCCTGTGTCCAAACAAGGTTCGATCTTGTGACAAAGCAAGGGTCCCGTCCATCCAGTGCAAGGGATGGGTACAGGTCCCACCAAAGACTTATATACGAAATCGAACGAACGATATTGGATGGAGGACAAGATCGAGTTCGCGATGCGCTACTTTTTTCTGTATTGCCTCATAGCAGGACCTGTGCTTGGAGTTGACTCTCCCTATCAACCCGATAATGTCACACTTTTTAGCGTCGAAAACCGCTCGCCTCAGTGTAATTTTTCTCACAAATTCAGTCCCGGCGGACCTACCTCCAATACCGGCTTTCAATTGAGCTACTTTCCAAGCCCATTTTCCACTCTGCTTGATATCTGCTTCGAAGAGCAATAGCTCCATCACCTGTCACTCTATCATGCGAATTACGTTCAATGCCATCAATTACACGCTATCAGCCGTACAAGCTTCTTTTTCGCAGCACATGAGCTTAGAGGAAGGTGTGACAGCAGGCATGGCAATGAGCACAGTGTGGAGGTACGACAATAGAAGTCAAATGGTAAGTCGCGCACCATTCTACAACGTCCGATTCAAGTGCAAAAACAGTATAATCGGAAAGATTTCGCCGTTACTGGACCTTCTGGACCAGATCTCAGTCAAGTATCCCATAACAGGACCGTCGATGGCACTATATGCCAAGGAGATTACTGGGAGGATTGGTACGTCACTCACATCTGGAATATCTGGACTACATTTAGTTTGGAAGGAGATAACAAACCAGGTTCTAATTGGAACACGCCTTTGGAACAGAGGTTTACATTTACATGGGATAAATGCCCTCTCGTGGGTCCACCTCCAACGGCAGTGAGATTGGGTCGATAAACTTCTGGTGTTTGATATATGTTGAATACAGATCAATACAAAGAGCACCGAGGTCTCTGACTATCTAGGAGAATCTAGCCCGTGGCAAGCTTCTTAAGGTTCGCGGAGTTACCATTGAAGGTATCGGAGTCACCACCATATGCATAACTGCGTTTCCTTGTGGTCAGTATGCTTCATTGAAAATGTAGGGTCAAAGCGGCCTCACTTGTCATTGAATTGCCAGAAGGTTTGAAAGGGCCAACCTCCTGGTATTGTTCCCACCGAACTGCTGTAATGCGCCAAGACTAATGGACACGTAGTGCTGTACTTGCTCGTGTTCCCAGTACACTATGCAGCATTAACCAGACTCAAATATATTGGGGAGTATCGTGCTCACAGTCGTCCACCAGTCATTCGTGGTATATATGAGGGGGTAGCGTCCGGTCAATGAGTGATACTCATTTACGAAGGAGGTGATCCAAGTGACCATTGCGGACTGTGAAAGACCATAGCATGTAGAGGTTGGTCCGTATTCAATATCTGCGAAGTCATCAGAAGCGTTGTTCAGTCATAGTTTGCAGAGAAGACACTCACCTAGCATGCCCGGAAGAGTGATACCATCGCCGGACCAGCCACCTCCATGGGAATGAAAAAATTGCGCTGATTATTGTTGGGTAAATGTCGTTTTGGCCAGCGTTGTCATTGATCACTGACCTTGAGCGGAACCTGTTCCTTCATCCGGCCGTGCGAAATGGTATGCACCGCGGATGACTGCATCGTATCAGCACAGGAAGTGAATCACTTATTGGCCTTATTGTTCCTCACATCCGGCATTGGTGGCACCAACATAGTTGTCCGAGAACTTAGGATCTGTGTACGAGGTACCCTCGGTTGCCTTGATAAGGACGAAGCGGGCTCCTGACGAGTAGGCACCGGCAAAGTTGACGGTACCTTATCTCAAGTCAGAATTAGCAACTTGAAAATGGAGCGTATGGTTGATATGAACATGCCTTGGTAATGCGAGACGTCAAAGCCAGACACAGCAGCCAAGGAAAGCGGTAGGTTGGACACAAACGCAGCCAGAGCAAGGAACTTCATGATTTTTATTACACGTTGAGAGTACTTCGATATGAATGTCAGTCTGATCAACGTCAGGGTCGGTATAAAGAAACGTTCATCGCTTGTTGATTTATATATCCTTGGAGTGGTCCTTTGACATAGCGATCGACAAGGTATCGGACTTATCTCAACGGCACGGGTGCCACGGCGGCTCCTTCCGTATTCTTGGCCAATCCTAAATCAAGGCGTAGACAACGTGTGGTACCTGTATCACAACCTTCTCTATTAGGAACATTAGGGTCAGCCTCAAAGTACGCTGAGCGGGGTGCACCAACGGCCGGGTCCGCTCATAATATATTTCTCGGCTATTAGAGTCTCTTATTGGATAACGGGACACAAGTATGTCGATCGCTTCGGACTGTAGCTTAGCGGCGTTCTGTTTTACGAAGTGGTGCGGACGCCACACGAACTTCGGCGAGCAGAAATGACTACCTTCTCATGTGGGTATCTTAGAGACGTAGGAGGCGTATGAGGGTGCGTATAACTCGTGTATCAATTTATGTACCACAGTCTTTCAAGCAAGCAAACAAGAGGAATCATAATTGCTCGCGTGTATCGCCAAACTTGCAGAATACAAGTCTGCACATGTGGGTACTAAGTCGAGCCTACAGCTACATGTGTATAAGCATGCCGCTGTATATTACAAGATGAGTGTGCCAATTCAAGAAAACTCTATGGCTACGAATAAGCAAAGTCCATTTGTCAGATTTCCCTGTTACATGCAGAAGTGTGCCGTTCTCTATCGCCTTGAAGCTATAGACACAATTTCCAACACCTCACAAAGCCGCTGGTAGAAAACATTCAACCAAATAAGTAGAAGTTGGCAGCATTATCTTACCACTACCCCGCATTGTGGCGTTGCGGGAATTCCACCGAGTGTGCGGGAGATCCAACGAGTGAAAGGAGGTCACGTGTTCACGCACGTGCTGTGCAGTAGGGTTCCACGGGTATCTTGGCATTATAACGTAAACAACGTCACTATTGAAATGAAGATTTCTATTGTGCGTGAGCAGAGCCATACTCGCTTATCGTGCAAATACCGGTAGCACTGTCGCGGCCCCACTTCGCTTATTGTGCCTACCTGCTATTGACGTGAGGCTTTGCTTCTATTGTTTGTAATAACAGCTCAGACCGAGGACCTCAACTCACCAATATATATAACACGCCTCTCTGTGCATCTCAACGACAACCCTCATCATCATCCTCTTACTTGCAACCCACTTTGCAACTCTCTAGAACTGGATCGGCCCATTACACTGCCTCACACCACAACGGATTCAGCTAACTCTATCTATTTCGAAGTCCGCTCGCATTAAAAGTGTTCCGTACTTGCAGTATTAATTACTGGACACTATTCGAGTACAGTTTTGCAAGCATGCCTTACATACCAGCACGAGTTCTTCGCGGTCTAGAGGCTCATCTCAAAAATTTGAAGAACCTCCACCTGTTGGACCTACTGGACGACCCCGAATGGCAGTCCATCGATCTAGTCGATGAAGAAGGCGCTAAGCACTACATCGTCATCGGCAAGCTCGGTGATCTCGATATTCTGGCGGGCTTGAATGGAAAAGGGGCACACTACCTCCTCAAGGATCCTTCAGGTACGAGGATCGACACCATTATTCCCGCGGAGCACCTTGAAGGCGGCATTCTCAAGTCTCCTTTCCGATACCTTCACAGCACTTCCAAGTCCGAGAAGCGGAGGGTCGGCCATCTCATCAAGTACTACTTCATGAGGAGCGACAGATTTGAAGGTAGCTTCCCTGGTGACCTCCGAGAATACAACAAGCGTTTCCATGGCATGCTCTTAGAGATCAAGGCGAAGAAAATGGAGGATATCACAAACCAACTGCCGATTCCCGGACTCACGTACAATCGACCTGTGTCCGAACTTGAGGGTGAGGAGCCCTCCACTCACAACCAACTTGAGGACGATAAATCCTTTACGCACAATGAACTTGAGGCTGAGGAGACCTCCGCGCACAATCAATTTGAAGATGAGGATTCGGAGAGCCAGAACCACGAACAAGGACCGACCTCGAAGAGCCATACAGAATCAACAGCATCTTACGACCCCGCTGAGAACGATAACTCCGAATTCTCTATCGTTTATCTACAGCTTCGCAATCGTGGTTTCCTACCACTTTGGGAGCAGCTCTCTGACCGCAACGATGTCGTCTTCGAGCACTGCGATGGGCTACCTGATGGAGCGCATCCTATGACTCTCCTTGTTGGCGAGCACAAGCTGACCCAGCGTCCAATCTGGGCATATCTACACAAGTCTCGCTCTGTGTACGATGTCGCATTCTTGCTTGACAACGATGACTCTTCAGAAGCCAACGAGATTGGGATCAAAGAGGTCTGCAAGGAGAACCTCGAATCCCCATTTGATCTCACATTCGAGAATCTGTCAAAAGTGAAGAAGACTGAGCAACTCCACTTGAAAACCATCATCAAGTGGTACTTCGTTGCTGCCGGTGCCCTTACGGAGGGACTCCTCCATGAGTCACCGAGAGACTTCCCGCAGAGGCTAATGAACACCCTTGAGTATATCGACAAGATCCGCGCTTTGAAGTGGAACGAACAGCAAGCGTCGCTTGCTGAAGAGCTCTCGGAGTTGGACGCTGATGAGGAGACTCCGCAGTTGGACGCTGATGATAATGAGATCCCAGAATCGCCGTTACCGAACACCGCGACACCATCCGACACCCCTTCGACTATCGACGAGCTAGTGGTCAGCAAGTCAGTCCAACAAGTTACGCCAGAGTCACTACCCGAGGAAGCTGAAGTGTCATCGGAGACACTGATGGAGATGCTGCAAGAAGATTCGCGACTCCAGAAGGGACTTGGAGACCTGGACACAAAGATCGCAGGGCTGAAGCGGAAGCGAGAGGAGATTGAGACGGAGATTGAGAATGTGATGGAAGAGCGTCGGGCTATGGAGAGTGCTCGCAAGAAAGCTCGCGAGGCATTCCGCAAGGAAAGCACGCACTTTCGTTGAGTAACGTAGACTGGTCGGTTCGAATTTTGTTCGACGTTTAGATACACGATACATATATCTATATATCTTGTATGTTTCCTAGTAGCATTTAGGGGCATATCAATCGTTATTAGAAAACAGCTCAAGCCTTCTACCCTGTCCTAAAGCATTGTCGGCGGTATAGTGAAAGTCTCTGGACTTGACGACAAAGAACTAGACACACCATGTCAACGTCGACCAGATACAGACAGCCCTGGAGGCTCACAAGGTGTTTCACACAGCACCGACTACTCTCATAACCACAATGTCATATTCACATGATAGCCAAAGAATGCCTGTTGAAAAAGTGATCTGTGTTTCCTGTCGCGGTAAAGATCGAGGTCGAACACGTACGTATCTCCCACGTGTCTCGCCCCTTCTGTATAACTTTTGTTGATCCGAACTTTCAAAGAGCCCGATCCTATGAACGTGACATCAGCATGCCATTTGTAGCAGACACTACAATGATACCCGCAAAAGCAGATCCCGCTACCGCCCCCAATTGTGCCCGGACTCCCAGCAGGATCCTTGGAGCTTCGGCATGCCGTTGCCACCACCGGTATAGACTAGCGTGGTAGCATTCCTCAAGCACGATCTCTCACAATCGCGTCAACAATCTCATCATGGGTACTATGATCGACCCACAGCTTGACCGTGGCCTTCATCTCTTCTTCCATCTCCGCGAGCTTCGCCACACGCTCTTGAGTTCTCTCCAGCCTATGATCTCGTCAATACTCCCACCAACAGATCCCAAGCTTTCGAACTTACTTGCGCTGGATCTTGGCGGCCTTCTGCTCGGTGCGGGTTCGCTTTTTGGCTACGCACTGCGTCAGTGACATGAGAATGGGGGTACACAGCGCACGACATACCAACAGCATTAACCCTAGCACCCAACAGAAACACATTCCCCTCCTGTAACCCCTCGCACCCATCAATCTCCATCTCCTCATCCGACGACAGCGACCACACAGACTCGGCCCCTGAATCCTCCGACTCGCTGGATTCGTCCAGCTCCCGCGTGCCCTGAACTCTGTTGCCGAACTTTGGGAAGGTGCCGGGTGAGGCCTTGGACTTGGCCTTGGGCTTGACTGGGCGGGGGGGCTTGACGTGCACTCCGTTTCCATCGGCGCCATTGCCCCCGAACGCGCTGCCGGATTGGCGAGCGGGAAGGTTTTTGCTGATGTCATAGCCGGGGGTCGTCGTACCAGCGGGGCGGAAGGGGAGATTGAGGGGGCGCTCGGACGAGCGACCTAGGAAGCCGTCATGGGCTTCGGTCTGGGGTCGGGGTCGAGAAAGCGGGATCTCGGCCTTCCACGCATGCTGGTGAGCTTTTGCCTCGCGGAGCGCATCGCTGATGGACTCATTGGCGTTGGAGTCGGAGAGGGGCATTGTGATCGGATTGCGCAAGAGAAAATGGTAAGGTACCCTAGGTATTGCTGGATAGGTGGACCTGAGTCTGTGAATGGGGTGGCAAAGGGGGATTTTGTCGTAAATCGGGAATTTTAGTTCAGAATAGGCGACGGAGGAGTACCCAGTGATTGCCACAGTAAAACCTTAGTTTGGAACCTCGATCGGGAAAATACAGTGAATAGGCTCGCAGTGGCCACTCGCGATAATTCATGGCATCACACAAAGTCTGTTCGAGGTGTAGGAAGCCTTTTTATTGACGCCAAAAGCAGTCAACAGCTAGAGTGCTGTTGGTATTTGTCTATCTAGAGTACTTTTTGACCAGTGCACCGCAATACCCCCCATATGACTCCATCTCGGCCAGTTCGCCACTAGCTAGTCCCTTCCAAAGTAGAGCTCGACGTCATCCTCAGGCTCCGAGGGTTGTTTGGTAACTAGTTCGTAAAGATCATCCTTGATACGATCTTTCATCGTCTCCAGTCGAGCATACTTGCGTCGCGCCTTCTCGATTCTGTGCGTCTCATACGCCAATCTCTCTCCATGTCTCTTCTTCTCAAGTCTAATCCGCTCCTCGTGGGCTTTCGTCTCCCACGCAATCCTTCTGTGGCTCTCATGCTCAATACCATGCAAGTGCTGGCGCCGGCGTGCGATCCTGTCCTCCACTACAAATGCCTTTTGCCGTACCTGGTCGATGTCGAGACGTGTGCTGTTGCTCATCTCGAACTCGAAGTCCTCTTCGACTTCTGTATCGGATCCTGCAGGAGTGGACGTTAGAGGGGACGCTCGGCGCTTGCCCTTGCTCCTCGGTAGGAAATCTGCCGTCTGCGCAGGTTCGGTTTCTTCGTGGGGTGTGGTGAAGGGTGAGCCGTCACGAGGTTCAACCGAGAGCTGACCTAAGTGTTGGCTGGCTCGGTCCATGGTTTTGTCATTGTAGAGCGTGGTGGCAGCTCCGTTACGTGTAACACCCGAGGTGTTCTGCTCAGCATCCTGGAAGGAGTTGGGCTGGACGCGCTGATTTTTCAACTGCTTATTGAGGATCAACTGAGTCACTTCAAGGATCTTGGTCGGAAAACCAGCGGTGCTCCTGGGAGAGGTTCCTAGTGGTCGGCCGCGTTAGCTGAGTCTCAAGGCTACTGACTGAACTGAAGATAGGTCAGGGGATTGACAAAGTGTCTGGCAACTTGATTTCACAATCGAACATGGCTCACTTACCACCTGCGTCGAACATGCTGATGACCTGTCCGAGTAGTTTATATGTTTGTTTTGGTGCCTTCGTGATATCGCCTCTATGGCCGGCGAAAATCTTGACTCCAGGGCCATCTCTACCAGATTGCGGATATAAGAATCGAACGAAGACCTTCATATGTTCGAGTAGACGCTCAGGGTTTCCCAATTTATGGTATTCTTGGATGACACTGAAAGGGTAGGCGAGGGTGACGTCTTCGAGGGAGTCGATCTGTTGAGCAACTGCGTGACGATTGGCTTTGTTCTTGTCTTGGGGTAGCTTCAAGTTCTTTAGTGAAGATGACTTCGGCAGCCCGTGTGTGCATCAGCCCAAGAACGGCCCAGATCTGGTAACGTGTTTTGTTGTCTTCCCCCATGAATAGCTTCTCTGGATGAAGTCTCGTGGCAGAGCGAACGTCACTATTGACAACAAATGTATAGTCATCAATCTGAGGCAGAACTGTGATGAGCGTGTTGAGGTAGCCGAGCTCCCGGGCGTGGTCGTAGAACATTTCGAGCTGACTGTCCAATCCGAGGGTCTGTTAGTATTGTAATGTACAGAATGCGGAGGCTGACATGCTTCACTCCGGCAGTTTCCATTTCTGCAGTCTCCACCTCTGCAATCTCCTCTTCACCAGTCTCCTCTTCTTCATCCTTGATGATCACGACTTCGTCTGGCGCCGCGGCATGGGAACTGCGCTCGCCTCTCTCCTCGGAGCTCAGAGCAGCCTCAACACCATGGTGGGTATTGGCTTTTGCTGACATGTAGTTCCAGTCCGCCATGATAGTCAAGAAATTGACGAGTAGAGACTTGTTGGCGGCAGAGGTTAAAAGGTAGGTAGGGACGTTGATGAGAACGTTGGTAAGAAGGGAAGGGGCAGGGCGGCGGAAGGGGCGGCGGAAGGGGCGGCTGAGGCGGTAGGGGAAGGAGGGCGTGGGCGTGGGCGTGGGCGCGGGGGGTAAACGACGTGTCACCTACATATTGTGTGATTTCTATGGTAATAAGAATCAACAAGGAGCCAAACCCATTGATTCCTATACTACCGTTGAGCCGCAGTACTGTGCCCACGTAGGCTCTTTGGTTTTCAAGTCAATCAATATCAGCTCCCCACCACTCGATCTTGTCCCCCTATGATTGCAAGATAGAGCTTTAGCGCTGTTTGATCAAGGGGTAATCTTAGGGAGACCGGAGGAACGCTCGAGCTGCGGCGGTCGATATAGTCAAATTGCGAATTATGACCGTTAGAATCTTTCCTCTCAGACAGCAGCGGAGCGGGTATGGACATTTACCTTTAGGTCTCCCTGCCTCTCGACCTCTGCTTGCCGCTTCAGCGTATTCCTATCGGAGTAGTCCCTGCTGCAGATGCACTCAGTCCGTTTACCTACTCATGTGGGTGTATCTACCGACACGCATCGCAACGAAATACTGAGGTAGCAAGCCGAGAGCATCAAGTGCATTGACGCGTTCTTATATTCTACTGTATGCTATTGGTGCTTCGTTACATGATGCTCAGTCGTCGCTCCTTGAAATGAGACTATTGCTTGTCCTGCATGCCCTTGCAGCGTTGCTGCTGAGACCACTTCTCAAAATTCTCCCGTCTCCATCCACTCTTCCAAGTGACCATGACTTTCTCACCGTCGATCTCAAGCTCTTGAGGCTCAATATGTCTGCCCAGCCGCATGCTTCTACTGAGATGGCACTTTGTCTTCCCGTTCTCGTTGTGGTTGGAGATTGGTACAGAGGAATAGGAGAACTGGTAACAGAATGGACTTCCATTGCACGCCTCCCTGCACGCCTCCCATGACTCTTCCCCATTCGCCGCTTTTGGGCCATCGTCTCTGAGGCGAATCATTTGGTCCGCAGCGTGTGAGCTGCGTTGAACACCCTCAAACAGTATGTTCCAAGGCGAGTTGTCTGGTCCGGACGACATGTTGTCCCAATCGTCCCGAGGGAGATAGAGGTTCTCGGGCTGGAGGAATCTGTTCCATAGATCTGCAAAGGTCAGCGGCACGCGCATGTGGTTGTATTCTTCGCGGTCGCGTTGTAGTCGCCAAGTGTCGCTGGCGAGCTCTTCCGGAACGCCATGCATTGCGAGAACATGGTGGCACCAAAAGCTCTCGCCATATGGCACGTTGCCAGGGTGGAACCCAGTCATACCGGGCCAGGTGCGGTTGAGCCCGATGTTGACCTCGGTGGACATGGCGGCGGCGAGGACGTCGAAGCCGGTCTTAAACGCGGATATACGAGTGTCCCACTCTGCGACAACGTTCTCGCGCTCTGTGAGGAGTTTGGCCATTGCTTGCTTGGAGAGGACGAAGGTCGTGCTTCCGACTTTCGAGGGCTCGCTCGCATCTAGCTCAGGCGGATTGGCAAAGAAGAAAGGCTGCTCCGGATCGAATTGACCCAGCCAAAGCAGGACATTTGGCCGCACCAGATATGTATCCGTTTCGGCGAATATGTACCAGTTCCTCTCCGGCAAGAGCTCCCAAGCCCTTTCGACCATCCGCAGTTGTTTGTATTTGTCCATCTGTATCCTGGCCTCCCTCTCCTTTACATCGTCATCTTCTCTGAGGGTAGAAAGATCGACGCTGTTCATGGCCAAGTGGACCTGGCGCTTGTATCGGGCTAACTCGGCATTCGACGCGAGGAAATTGATGTCGATCCTGTCCAGCACATCGTGTACATGGAAGGCTCCGACGTCCATTTGTAGATCGCTGACAACGTTCATTGTCTCGTGGAAGACGGGGTTCGTGAGCAGCAGCACCAGCGGAAGCTTCGCATACGCTTCTGTGGCTGTCGTCATGATCGTTACAACAAGCTGATCAGTGTCGACTTGGTTAGGGTCCAGAGCCTGGCTCGCCTTCTTTCGCTGCGCATCGGGGGGCAGCTCGTCGTCATCGTAGCTACGCGGGAAGCTGCTGACCCAGATGAGGCCGTAGACGACGACGAGAAAGGACACGATGCGCAGAGGAACGCGATAGCGCCCCGACCGCGACAAAGGCATCGCTACAGACGTCGAGAGACTCGCTCGTCATGGAAGAGGGTGGTGATGGTGCTTCAGCGACCGGAGAGGCACCCGATCATTGTCGAGGCAGACATGGCGTGGCGTGTTGGACCTGCTTTCTGAAGTTTGGGCCAGGGAGGAACCACGGAAGCCCAGCCCCTGAGTCTTGCGTGGCTTCCAACTTCGGATAAAGGTGGATGCAAGGGCGCCTCCAGCCTCGAGAGCCGTGGCCCTTTCCACCTCTTGCACCATTGCGCATTGCTTGGGGACGATGAACGAACATGTCGGAATAGAATAGCGAAGTCAACGGCTTTTCTGGGCTCCAACGGTGCTGCATCAACGGATGAGTACCGAAGCGGCTTGGCCTTCGTATCCTCGCTTGGCACTTTGGACGCCGACGACGTCAACCTGCATTGTCCCCCCTCGCTTCCTACCCTCATGGCCATCCATCATCACAGCACCGTTACGAAGCCCAAGGCTGGGGCACGCCAAATATATCTCACCCACCATGCATCAGTCTTCTCATCGGGGCAGAACATACAAAGTCGAGACGGTGGTACGAGTGCATTCAGCACCTCCACTCGCTTCGTCTGCTACACCGCCGTAGCCATTGGCTGACCTAGAGGGCGACTCCTAGTCGCATGCAACGTCTGCCATTAGCGCAACTACCCTTCCTGGACATATGCTGCGAAGAAGATTACCACTTATCCACATTAGGAGCGTGCCGATTAATAGGGCTGAGCAGGAATTGCTGCAGGCGACGATTGAGCCCTGTGAAACACGTCCTCAGCTCTACCGACGACGCTGCCATTCGCTAGACCTCACGAAGCTTTACGAAACCAACCGAGACGAGCGTGCATTTATACGGCGCCTGCCGCTTAGTCGATGACTGGTCACAGTATCCTGCGTTCGCTCCATCTGCCCCATATTGGGAAAATCTTCAATCCCCAATACTCCAGACTGACCCCAGATCAGCCTGATGACTGGTGTTGTGACAAGTAACCGCTGTGGGACGTGCAGGAAGCGTAAGGTCAAGGTACAAGGCCTATCCTCCCTACTGTATTCCCTGCTCATTGGAACAGTGCGACGAAGCGAAACCGGTATGTGGGCCTTGTCGCAAAGGCCATCGAGTATGCGAGGAACCAGTGTCGAAGGTCAGATTTGTAGACCCGAAGCTTGCGGGGACCCTGGTCCACCGTCCGGGTCGCACTCAGAAAGACGAGCCAGCGAGACGGTTCGTGGACATGCCGGTCCTGAAGTATAAACCAACACAGGAAGGCGCAGTTTTCCAAACTCTGCGCATGACGACCTCCAAAAGGCGAGCGCATCAGTCTAGTAACGAGGCATTGGAGTCTCCCAAAATACGCCGGTCGCCTCCGCTTTCTACCCCCGAAACCCTCCAACTCGTTCTGCTCGAGACGTTCAATAATGCAAGACCTGGACTCCGAATTGACCTTCTGGCTCCATGGATTCTGGACTTACCGCGTAGGTTGTCACACTCACCTGCTTTGGATGATGCTACTGCCTGCCTAGTGCAGCGTCGTATAAGTCTGCTGGGAGGAGATGGCGATAGTCCCGCTCGAGCTAGAGATCAAGCCAGCAAGTACGCAAAAGCACTTTTGAGCCTGCAGACAGCCCTCTCGGATCCGGATGAGAGTCTTTCGGACAATACACTCTGCGCTGTCGTCATTCTCGGCCATGTGGAAATGCTTGGCGGAGGGGGATTGCACGGTAACGCCGCCAATTATATTACACATGCTGGCGGCTCTGTCAAATTGATGCAAGTGCGCGGCCCATCGCGACATGCGGATGGTTTTCCCAAACTCCTGCTTGCTGAGCAGCGAGGTCCAGCTGTATGTAAAACCCCAGATAGCATCGGCTGGCTAAGAAACAAAATGTCACTAACACTACTAGATCATTGACGCTACTGTTCGAGGAGAGGATTCCTTCATGAACCTACCCGGTTGGGCAAGCTTGAAATTCGATGACCTAAGTGACGATCCAGATTGTTACATTGTCAACGAAGTCATGCAGACATTTGGATGTACACCGACTTTGATCAGAGACCTTAGACAATGGTTCTCCATGCCGGACGACGACGGCAGTGATTTGCTCAAACGGGCCCAAACACTGCGACGGGCTTTGCAGGGCGCGTCCCAATTTGTGACCGAGAGCTTAGAGGGTGGCACCGACATCGTCGAAGTACCCTCGGCCATGGGTGATGAAATGTTCTCAACCGTCTACCAATACACGTCGAGAAGTATGGCGGGCGCCTGCGCCAATTACTGGAGTGCTGCAATATTGCTGGATACTATCATTGGTCGGTTACTCCCACCCACGTCACCTCCAAGTGCCTTTCAGGCACTCAGCGATCGATGCATCCAATACCGCCAGCACATATGCATGTCCGTCGAATATGCTTCTCAATTTTGGCCTCTTGGCTCAATGTACATCACTGGGCCTTTAGTCTGGGCATACCACGGGGCAACGTTGGAAGAGAGAGCATGGATCATGGCTGCTCTCTGGAAGATTGGTGCACATATCCCTGGCTCACAAACCTTTTGGGGTCCAGTCGCTCTGGACATTGCAACGCAATTCCTGTTTGGTGAGCCTGTACGTTTGCCAGGATCAGAGGCCGGCGGTGATCTCGATAAAAACAGCAAGCTTCGCAAGCTCTTCGGACGCAGCCTAGACGAGATGGTTGAGCCGCTGGTGAATAACGAAGATTCTAATGAACACGGGCCGTCGGACTGACAGCGGTCATCTAGCTTTTCTCGTTACCGAGGGAATGGAGACTGCCCTTCACCTGCTTGCTTTACGTTCGCACGGGCCATGTCAACTTGATTTCGATGCACTCGAGCAGCTCGTATTCATCCCGAGCTCGAGGCGAAACATTGTCGAGAGACCTACTGCATCTGTATCTATGCTACGGTTCACGTACAATACGCGCCCTCCGGATGTTGTCACCTTTCCATCTTACGCTAGGGTTAAGACCTAACGAGTTATGCCATTGGCGTGCCCTAATTGGCCAGGATAAAGCACGAGGTAGGGTCGGTTTAGAAAGGATCTTCGTATATAATTTCGGTCCTCTTCTGTGGTGAGATCGAGTGCAATACGTTCTGTGGAAGGCTCTTTCCAAGATTCATACATACACATGCGGAATCTTGAAATGGAATCTACATCGACATACGCGCAGGCCTCTCGACTACAGTGCTTCAAATTTCTATCCTCGAACACACGGTGCTTCGGCGTGTCCAAATCGTTCCTATATAGCGACGGCCTCCCTTTCCAATCCGAAGTAAGTGGCGCTGATCCTTCAGAGACCGATGTACAAGGAGCTGACTCGAATGGCGTCTTTAGGAGCGCATCTACGTATATCTATAATGTCATCCGCCGTTCCTCCTCGCAAGATCTGCCACGGTACATACCTTCGACAAGGTCGACCTTCCGCGCGCCCGCTAAAGGTCCCACAAATGCTCAAAAAGACTCGGGGTCTGCTCTATCCTACAGTTGACTGCCGCTCACTACTACCTGATTCATGATTTTATTGATGCAGTGAACTGTGGTGGTATCATGGACTTCCAGGCGGAGGCTGCACAGCTTCGAGGCGGAAGTTGAGCAGTTGGAAGAGGATACCGAGAGGTCTTCGGGGAGGAATCGGGGGGTAACAAACGTATACAGATGATTGTTTCGTCGAACCCATTCCCATATACGCTTACTACTCCGCGATGTAGCGTCTGGAAGCCTCTAACTGCCGCCTCCAGCAGGAGGTTGCAAGTAGGTTGCGAAGGATAGAATCGCGGAGACTGGTCAAGCGCGAACCAACAGTTGCAAAGCCGCAGCATCGCACCGAAGCTCAGCGAAGGCGACCCAGCCTGATCCAACCATCGACATCTGTCATATAGCCTTCCATACCGGAGAAGGCTCCTGGAGCGAGCCCGGAATCTGGTGGGTGACCGTGGGACCTTACGGCCAAAGAACCGGTGGAGATGGGATCAGTCTTGCGGGTGGGGCTCGAATTGGCTGCTGGCTCCTTGGAACTTTGACGTTTGTTACTCGACCTCGATCTTCTTGAGTTTGCGAAGCAAATGATTGCCGTAGGTACTTGGGCAATTGCGGTGCTCGTTTGTTCGACTTTTAATGTGGCAATCCATAGCCCGATATCTCGAAGCCGTCGGGTGTCACCAGTGTCCGTCCGAATCATTTCTTTACGATTGCTCTTCGTTATGTCAATTCCTTGTCTCTGCTTCGGTTTTCGAGATGCGATAACGCGGATTGATTTCGGATTAGTGTGGCAAATACACCCTTAGGTTCGCGGGGTGTGTAGGGACAACAGGTCCGCATCCTTTCTTTGGTCTCTTCGGAACCGTCTCTTAGTACACAATTATATGTATCATTGCTTCTTGCAGAAACCATCTTTCAGTTTGATAATTTCTCTGGTACCTCTCTGGTACCTCTCACTCTCAGCTCGGTTGGTCTTCCACCACTTTCCTCAACAGTGACCAATCTTTCTACCCAAAGGCCTGATATTCGGGTCACCTGCACCCCCAATTTGCCACTGTACACCGCTCGTTTGATTCGGTAGAGTCAAAAGTGTGTCGGATGCGCACTGACCACATGGTCGCAGCCATGTCAGTATAAAGAGTCCGCACCCACACCCAACACCGTACTTTCCGCACACACATACTCTTCAACCTACTTCCTAAATCAGAGCAACTCGAAAAGCCCTGCTCTCTTTTGGTCTTCGGCCTCCACACCGAAATCCATCAGAGTCTTGCCTGCGCCATTCTCCCCTGATATTTGGGACTCCACACCAAAATCCATCAGGATCGCTTCGGTGGCCCCCTATCCAGATTCCAGCTAGAAGCCATGGCACCAAGCGCTGAACAGACTCGAAAGGCGCAACAGGACAGTGTGGCCCTGACTGGGGCTCAACAGGCTGCTCGTCAGCAAGCGGCGGCGGCGGCGGCAGCTGCGGCGGCTGCGGCTACGGCTCCAGTGCAAACATCTGATGCGGCTCAGCCAGTGAGTTTATTGAATGTAGACTTTGCAACTGACACCTTGCCAACGATACTCAGACTGGGGCTCCTACTACTGTGACCCCTAATGCGCCTCCGAACTTTCCAGGTCAATCAGTAAGCTCCAGCTTTCACTCTGTACAAAGAGCCGATGCTGATACTACTCAGAATGTGAGCGCTGCTGTTGCAGGGCAGCTCGTTAGTCGATCAGCCGCCAGTGCTGCAGGAGCTCAAGCCGTAAGTCATCTGCTCTTTCTCTCTGTTGAACCTGGCTTATACTCGTATAGGATGTGGTCTCAGTCAATCCTACCTTAGGCCAGGGACCAACATTCGGTGCTGCGACTCCCTCCGTAAGATTCTCAACTTACTTGCGAATGCAAGTTTTGCTAATCTCGGTCAGACCTTAGCGCAGAATGCGTCCCCAGCTCCACCGGCTGCCAGCTATAGCATAGACGGAGATCGACTCCTAGCTAGTATTCACAATGAGCAGAATAGCGATCGGATGGCCGGTTTGCGGCGTTCCAATCCGCCTGCGCGTCGTATGAAGATAGACGAATCATTGCAAACGCCTGCTGGAAATCGTAATTGGTATCGTGGTCCTGATGGCGCAATCACTCGCAATCTGGAACATTCGACTGGTAACTATGGCCGCTCCCAGCACTTGCCGGTCACCCACGAGGAAGAGAACGACGACGGCAGAGTCTTGTTCGAGGCGGCCGTCGAGGCTGCCGCCGCGGTCTCAAGCTCACTTGAGAGCGGTGATAGCTCCCTAACGGAGGAAGAGAAGCAGGAGGCCGCCGACGAGGTCTCGAGCGACTTAGAGAGTAGTGAGAGTCTCTACGCTGAGTTTACTCGGCATAGTGAGAATGTCGCTGGTATGTGTTCTCATCAGATTCTTTGCATACAACTGTACTAAGTAACCCTATCCAGGCCGCCCTTCGGCTCCTGTGCCTACATCTTCTCCTGGCAAGCGAAAGCGGCCAGACCATGCCTCTGATTCGTCTCCAGAGCAGCGTGATCCTCCTGCCGTCAGAATGCAAGGCCCAGCATCTGTCCCAAGCCAACCATTATCGTCTAGATTGACCACAAACACTCCTGGCCTGAATGTAAGTATTGCCATCATCTGCCCCTACCGAAATTCAAACCCGCAAAGAAGAACAAGCTAATGTGATATAACAGAGACCTGTGCAGCCCACTACTGGGACTCGAAGGAGTACCCGCCAGCGCCGAAACGTCAACTACGTCGAGTCACAGTCCTCACATCCAGAGTCGTCTGCGACCTCTTCCTCCGGCAAGGCCACCTCGGCAATGAAGAAGGGCAAGGCTGTTACCTCTGCCCCTGCCCAATCATCTGCCGGTCAGGGAGTCCAAGATAGTGCTCCCGTCGAGGTCATCACGAGTAGGGCACCACCTGATAATGCCAACCGCATGGCCCAAGCAACCGCAAATACCTCTGTCACGCAGAATGTAACCGCTGGCCGGGCTGCCGCGGTAACCACCGGCGAGCGTGAGAGCAAGACAAACAATGACAAGTCGAAGGACGGTAAACAGGACCAAGACAATAAAAGCCAGTCGCGCGATTCTGAACGCACTCCCACGCCACCTCGCTCTTCGACTCGCGCTGCAACCGGCTCGGCCACGGAAGATACCACAACAACTCAAGCCATGGAGTCTTCAGACAACGCCGCCGACGCAATGATCGACGAGGAGTTCAAGTTGGCTCTCGTCGCCGTCTGTGAAGAACCTACCAAGAACGCCATCGACACCACCGCCCCCTGGGATGCTCGAGTCCGCGATGCCTTCTACTACGGTCTGAACGGCCAGTCGCTCGACCAGAAGGTCTACACCGAGATGGTACTCCTTGCACGCAAGACTTTCGTCGCGTTCAAGGACACACCGGAAAAGGGCAAGAGCAAGACCAAGGCCGAGCAGTTGCTCGCCGAGTTCCGCAAATCACGTGATGCAGCACTTCACAATGCCAGCGCCCCACCAGCCACTGCCAAGAATCCGGATCAGCACTTTGGTGGAGGCAAAGGCAAGAAAAAGGGCAAAGGCAAGGGTAAAGCGGACAATACTGGCAGTGCACTCGCTCGCAACACTTCTTTGACTCCTGCCAACGCCAACCCCACCGCCAAGAAGAAGGCCATGTTGGAGACTATCAGGGCTCGGATCAAGGCTTCGTACGAGGCTGCCAACCAGAAGAAGCCGGCGTTGTTGATGTTTTTCCAGGAGACGAAGTGGGATAACGATGGGAAGCCGACTGGATACAAGGCGGTTTGGCATGGTGTGGCATGACAGAGAGGGGTGATGGTACGTGAGGGGGATTGTTTGGGTAGGAAAGGGAATCAATAATTTCATTTGGGATTGCGATTTTGCAAGGGGAGTGACAGGGGGCCACGGAAATGGGTCAACATCATGTCTTGCATTCTGCGGTTACGGAAGGGGTCACTGATCTGGGAGATACATCGAAACCAAGTTTGCTGTTCTTAGGAGCGACAAATTGTTTGGTAGTAGGTGGACTGGTTTTGGGGGTATGTGTGTTTGATCAGGCTTTTGAGGCTGCACTCGATGTCTGTTCTGGAAGATGCCTTGCCGGTTCATTGTATATCCGATACAGATACCCTTCTACTGAAAAATCTTCTTCGATGCACAATGCACACATTGACATCACAGACCTATCATCACCACCAAGTCATTTCCATATCGTTGAGACACACGTTTGATTCCACTATCACCGGCAGACAACACCGAACATCTCGCCATCCAGGCAAAACGCCCAGCAAAGCCCACCCAAACAAACCAAACTTTTCCGCCATCCACCCCTCCAGCAAACTCGCTTCTGCCTCCGCGCAGCCCACTAGATCTCCTCCCACTCCTCCAAGTCCTGCTCACCCCCTGATCCGGTGCAAGAGCCCTGCTCTTGCTCACCGGTGACCTTCTCCCAGTCCTCTTGCTCTCCCTCGTGCTCACCGTCACTGGCCTCCTCGATCGCACCGTTCATGTACTCGCACTGCAGGTTGTTGGCGCGACAGTGGGAGCATGCAGGGCGCTCGGCGCTGCACGTTAGGCCGGCGGTGTGGCAGTGGCGGCAGAGGTTGAAGAAGCCCGACATTCTTTCGGATGGTGGTGTTAGAAAGATGTGGGTGGTGAAGAGGCGGGCGAAGGGGAATCTGGTTGGTCAGGAGGTGTTTGGAACTTTGTGTCTGAAGAAGAAGAAGGCGAGCACATACTGGTAAATCGAGAGCTTTATACGAATTGGCTCTAAGCTGCACAATGTGCTAGCTGGAAGATGTTCTTTGTCTGGTCGTGAAGCGGTACGTAGGGATCTTTGAGAATGACTGAGTCCCTAACGAGGAAGACGCGAGACGGCTGCACAATGCTTTTCTGGGTGGAGGATTGCTTTTGTGGTTGAAGAATTGTCTCTGTGATGGTATGTTGGTGAGAGGTTTGCGGAGAGATCATGCGGATCAGAGAACAGAGCTGCTACCATATTTGCTATTGGACTTAGTGCGAGTGTGGGCTTGGCACGGGGCTGGGGTCAGGCCGAAGTGACGGTGTCAGCTGAGCTGGTGAGGGTTTGGGAGTGGAAAGGGCTGACACGTCATCGTATGGAGCTGGGCTATAAATGTAAGAGAAAAATAGAGATCGAAGGGCTGATATTGTACTAAGTTGCATCCTGACCGCCTTGTACAAAACCGCATCTCAATCACAGTATCATGGCTTCTGGTAACCCGTCTTCAGCTATATTCCCCAAGTCCCCACGCGAGCGCATTCCTGAGCCCACTGTCCTCGAAGAACTTCGTATCTCGTACCGTCTCACCGACCCCGAGTTCTCGGAACTACAAGTCCTCGATCAGAAGGTCCGCGCCCTCGGTCCTGAGAAGATCTCGATTGATCCCGAAAACCGCGCAATTAGCCAGGGCAAGATACTTGACAACGATTTCGAGCTTCGAAAGGTCACGCGGGCGATGATGCTCATAGTACTGAATAGGGGAGACAAGGATAGAGTTGAAAAGGTGATTGGGCAGATGTTGGAGGAGGGGGCGGATATGAGGGACGTTACGGTTTGGACCAGGGATCTTGGAGAGCTGTATGAGGAGGATTGGAAACTTCCAGATGGCTTGTGGAGATACCTGTGAGGCTTCAGTGTTGCCATGGAGTGAGGGGCCTAAAACCACCTGGTTTATCGTTGATCAAATGGGTAGATCATAAGCTGTTCAACATCGTAAGGAAATGCGGAGCGCTCTTATCAAACTAAATCTAGCAAATATCAGTCACGTTTTCAAAGAAGGCGCGAAGAGCACAACCATCGGGTCTGCTGATCAGCTTTGGTTTGCCGTCAGATTATAACAGATGAAGAGAACGCCTTGTCCTATCAAACCAACTGCAGACTCCAGAGTATATAGTATTCGATTCGCGGCTGTCTCCCCGGTCATTGTCAACCTTTGTCACCGTTAGAGATCGATAATGAGTTGGAGTTGATCTTTTCTGGAATCCGGTATACCAGCGTAGCCAACAGTAAGTATTACTAGCTGTGAAAACGGGTAGTAAGCAGTATCTTAGTAGTAAGTAACTACTAACTCCTTAGTTAGTAATAGGTTAAGTTTTCTACTATAGTAACTAACTATAATAAATAGTAACTAATAGGTAGGTTATATATAACTTATATAGAAATTTTTATAGAAATTTTCTTAATAGCTACCTAAAATATAGGTTATATATAATTTATAATTTTTAGTAAGTAATAGTTACTACTAGTTACTATAATAACTACTTATTTTTATATAGTTACTACTAGTAATACTTACTAATAGTAAAGTCCTTAGTAGTATAGCTAGTAGTAAGTAACTGCTAACTCCTTGGTCAGTTACTGTTCGAGGTCCGTACTGACAGTAGTAGTTACTTACTGTTGGCTACGCTGCGGTATACACCATACGCTGTCAACATGGTAATCGACCCATGATGGAGAATTACCGCCAGAATTCTATCATAGCCTTGTTGAAGGCCGAGGGTAGCCGTTCTTATCGGTAACCACATCGGTGTACAGAGCCTCGCGCCTGCCGGTGTACGGCCGAACCACGTGATGCGCTTGCGTGGGAGGACCCGTGGTGACATTTCTTGCTCCCTATACAAATCCACGTTCTCACGTTATTTTCCAATATACCGCATTCTCCTACAAGTTTACCTTTACCCTCGATATCGCACACAGTCAACCCTTGCCTCAACCTGCCTCTCAAGTCTACCCTGGGTATTCTCCCTGATATACTTAAGTATCCGTCCAACGATGCCTTCCGCAAAGCAGGTCTACAAGGCTATTCAAATGGCGGAGCTAGAAAAGGCCAACCGGCTTGCTCGAGAGGCTCGAGAAGCCCAAGAGGCTCAAGGGGTAGCTGATCGTCAGCAAGCAGAGAGCAGTCGTGCCGGTACCGCTCATCAAGAAGCCACCGAAACGATCACGGCATCGATCTCTTCACTCCGCTCTCTGATGCTAGCTCAGCTAAAGCGTGAGTACGAAGCCTGCATGCACCTCCATCGAAATCTGGCTGCAGCTGCGAACCTCCACGAGGCCACGAAGACCTACGAAGAGGTCAAGACTATCATTGAGGAGCACACCCTGCTTGACCTCGACAAGCTCCACCGCGCTTTCAAAAACAAGATGGCAGTGGTTCTTCAGCGTTCCAGTGTACCAACTCAGAACGACGTCTTCAAGCCAACAGGAATCGCGGCAGGTTTGGGTATCACTTGTCTTCCGGGGAGCTACGCCAACTTGCCTATTGTCACGATCGATACTGCCCAATTCGACGCGGAGGACAAAACTCATTGGCCTTCCTATCCATTGTCGATCAGCAACCAAGCCTATCGAAACATCTACGCCGAGCAAGCTCAAGCGGTACGCCACGAACATCAACCCCTTGGCCATGTGTCGCAGGGAGATATCCCGACTCCTGGTTTCCACTCCCATTTTACCCCTATCAATCGTAGCTCGGCGTCCGGTGGTGGTAAGTATTTGTCTTTCGTGTTTTGAGCGACATTAATTCTAATGAGAAACAGCCACTCCACCTGGCCATAGCAGGAGCAGCAGCACTGCGCATTCTTCTCCGGCTGTTCGTTCACCAGGGCGATTTGGCGGCGGTAAGTGAACACACATCGATATCTTCAACTAGGATGTAAGGGTTGTTAACGATAGGCAGACACTCCTCTCCATAGCCCAAGCAGGAGCTCAGCACCACGCTCCCCTTCCGCTA